>APFE030612871.1:65677-77249 GCA_000404065.3 Pinus taeda | reverse complement strand
TGATACTTAATATATTTTTGCATAAATATAAAAATATATTTAGCAACTTAATTATCAATTTCTTTAAATTTACAAATTATAGATTCAAATTTTGTCCATTTGAATTTCTGAACTCTGTGATCAAAATTCACTTGAATTTACAATCTAAGTGCCAGTGTTACATACAAGGCACTGGCATTTGTTCCTGCAGGTGGGTGTTCAATCTCCTTAGTGCAGTGACAGGCGCCCGTGCAGCGACTGTTTGCAGGGAGGCTTCCGAAGGTTTCTCCTCCATATTTCACTTCGCTGCCAGGCTTTCTCTCCGATGCTATAAAAAGAAAAAGGAAAATGCTTAATAACAGACCTGCTCAAATACACCTTACACAAACAAGCTTAAACAATTGGGCAAAGACATAGTAACTAAATTTGCACAGAGGCTCTATATAATGGGGAGGAAACGTGATGAGTGGGGTTACCCTTTTTGGTGAACCACGAACAACCAAGTAAAATAATTATGAGGTGACTAGTTTCTCCGTTGTCGATAATACTACTACCTTCCCTTCTACGTAACCATGTCTGCTAGCACTATTCCGTCCTTTTTAAGTCATCTTTGCCTTGTACGTTGTTAGTGTTAATTATGGAAAATTTTAAATAATTTTAGTGTTTAGTTCCAGGTATATATTTTTTTCTTAATTTTATTTTAAATTTAAAATAAGTATAACATATTAGGAATAAGAGTTTGTCTTTTTAGGAGGTAAGAAAATAGATTAATGGCCTAAAACCCAGAAGCATCTTGCAGTGGTGAAAGCCCGTGATCACTTATAATAGGTTTTTCTAGGCTAAAAAACATATAGTTTTTAAAAAGTTACACATGGTTTTTAAAATGTTATATTTATATATAAATTTATAAATATAATTTAATGACATATAATTGCAATTTTATTTAAAAATATGAGCGAAAACATGTCCCTTTTTATGGACCACCACTGGGACCACTAGCTCGTTATTCTAGGTGGCTTGAGCCAGCCTCCATTCTCATATAGAAGTGGCATATAGCTATTCTCATTGCTAATTTGAGGAAAAAACATATAATTTTTAAAAAATTACATATAGTTTTTAAAAAACTACATATGATTTTTAATTGTATAAATGGGAAGCGAGATAGAATTTTCAGAGCGACATACTACTTTTAATTTGCAATAGCAGTTAAATGGGAAGTTGTGTTAAACAGGAAGGGAATAAAATTTGCTCATATTCGTCTCTTCTCAACCTGGGTAAATTGCGAAGAAACCCAACACCCCGCCTCGAAAGATTAGGAGACAGCGATAATGAAATCAATTTTTCGAATAAGTATCTCGTGAAACGATGTACTCAACATTAATGTGCTATTTACACTCAAACACCGAGAAAACGCGAAGTGTACTTGTTTGCCAAGAAACGAACTCTCAGAGGACAAAAGGAGGATGTACGAACGACTTTACCGCGTATCACACAGGGCACACCCTTCCGTTTCAAGAGTAAGACGCAGATGGCGTCATATAGACCATCTTCAGATAAGTTAAACAATAAAAGATTGGTCATATTCGTATCTTCTGGCTAAAACTGCAAAGCAACCCAACACCGCCTGAAAAGATTAAGAGACATAGAGATATAATCAGCTCCTTAAAAAATTCTCTGGTGAAACAATGTACTTAAAGCTAATGCTGCTATCACAGCCTCAAAAGATGAAGAGAGAGATATGCAATCATACTTAAAATTATTTGCTGAAACAATATACTTAATACTGCTATTGACGCTCAAAGGCCAACAAAGTGCAGAGTGTACTTGCCTCCCTAGAAACGAACGCTGGGAGGATGACTTCGGAACGGCCTTCTAGCATGAATATGAAATATCATTTCTGATATTCATCTTCTAATTATATCCTTGATTTTCCTTTACTTACACAATGAAAAGCAAACATACTAGAGGGAAGGGAGGCAAGCATAGGAACTTCACTTCAAGCCTCTTTTCCTCTCGTCCCATACTCTAGAAGGCACAGAAACGAGAAATTCAGCTAACTGTTCAAATCGATCGTCCTCCATAAGAATAAGCTCTTCCTCTTTTGGTTTTCTGTACAAACAACAGCACCTAGTTTACAAAAATAGACCCTAAGTCACAGAAATAGAATGAATCAACATTCAATTTACAAATATAAAGAAGGTAGGGTCTGCGAGTAAAAACAGAGCAAAGCCAAACAACAAATATAATTTACTAAAGGAAATAAAAATAAACGAGAAATGAGGATACTTACTTGGAATGCATTATAAAAACCTGCGTCCAACTCGTAGTGAAATTATTCAATTTCCAAGTCTCAAGTGAAATTATTCAATTCCCAAGTCTCAGTTCAGTATTTCTTTCAGGTTCATACTCTATAAACCTTCGACCTTCAACCTCTATCATCTTCACAGAAACAACAGCTGGACACACAACATTTAACAGACAGACAACCACAAAAATTCACAAGGACAACACATCGAACAAGACATTGTTTTAGTGGCATACATAATTCCAGCCACGTGACAACAATGTGGAAGCAATCACGCAATGAAGACACTGAGACAACTAGTGAGCCAGGTGCCAACGTCATGGAAATGCAATGAAGACAGTGAGACAGCTAGCCGACCAGGTGCCAACGTCCTGCAAATGGTTTGACAGCCAAAAGTTTTGATATGCAAAATTTGAGAGTTTAGATATCCAAAGTTTATTACTTTTTGAACTCATATAAATGTTTATCCAAACTTTGCAATTAACTGCAAACCAACCAAAGTCTAGATATCCAAAGTTACTTTTATGTGCTAGCCAGCGAAAGTCGAAACATCCAAAGTTTTCGTTGATGCATGAATAAAAACTTTAGGATATCCAAAACTAAATTGCATTGGGATGCGTGAGGCTTGCAATAAGACCCCAAAAGCTATGGACCAATAAAAAAAAACTTAATACATTTTATATTATTTTTTTATACTAAAACTTTGGTTAAAGCTTTGGTGCAGAGATATATTTCTGGTCAAACAAAAAATTAATATGCATTCAACGCAATATCGATCGCTAATAGTCCCAGGCAAGGACTAATAACTTCAATGGGCTTCACCGTGGGATTGGCCTAAGCACTCTCCCTTGATTGCCTTCCGTCACCCACACGTGTCATTTACGTTTAACCTGAGCTCACTGTTGGTCAACATCTCTCTTTTTACCCAAACCTAATTAGCTATAATGTTAAAAACAAAATCATGGGAAATACATCTTCGAACCCACATTTCTTTGCAAAAGATGACGTAGCCCAATTTTTCGAATAAAATATTCATTTTCTTTCGAAAACACTATTAAATTATAGTTAATATTTTACGAATAACACATCTAAAGAAATTATATTATTAATTTACGATTACCTTATTCAAAGTTATAATATTTATTAAAATAGTTTACAAACTCATTCATATTCATTGAAAGTTATGAGGGGAATTTTACCTATACTATGCATGTATTTTAACATGTTAAATATTTAACGAAAATAATCAAAGCATTAAAAACAAAAAATTTATCATTCTTACGAGATAATGAATTGAATTTTAATATACAATGATTTCATTTTTATTTATATATTTTGTTTTAAAAATAACAATGTTAAAATAATTAAATTAAAAGAATCCCATTAAATATGCTAAAAGTTTCATTTGTGTCTACTATATTATTAACAATAATATTAATAAAAATAATAAATATTATTAGTTTTATTATATTAATTTAATATAATAATATTAAATTTTAAATTATTTAATATAATTTAATTATTCATAATAATAGTAATGATAATAATAGTAATATTATTTAACAATAATTATTTTAGTAAATGTGGTTGATATATGTTCAAGGTTTCATTTGTATTTATGACACAAGTTGATAAATGTGGTTGATATACGCCATAAATGTATAATCATGACTAACCATGGTTGACCACGATTGATTTTAAAAACATGGTTGACGACGGTTGACCATAGTTGAATAATATGAAACCCAAGGGAGTAATATTATAAACCCAATGTATACAAACCCTAATATAAATATTCTAAGCACTAAAATAAACATGGTTGAACATGGTTAATTCACATCAAACATGGTTTAACATGATTGATTTTCATATCGAGACAATCTTTGTCACAATGCGACATTGGACTATGGTTGACCATGGTTGATTTTTGTATTGAGACAATCATTGCCACAATGTGACATTTGACCATGGCTTGCTATGATTGACCTTCATTGACCATGATTGCTATTTAAAACCCAAGAGAATAAGAAACCCAAAAGTTTTATACTAAAATCCGAAGGGATTATGAACCCAAGGGAATAATACTAAACCCAATGGAATACTAAACCCAAGGGATTGATATTATAAATCCAAGGGATTATGAACCCAAGGGAATAATATTATAAACCCAAGCTATATAAACTCTAAGATAAATATTATAAACACTAAAATAAACATGGTTGACCATGGTTAATTTCCATATTGATACAATCATTCTCACAATGTGACGTTAGACCACGGTTGACCATGCTTAACCATGATTGACTTTCATATCAACACAATCTTTGTGACAATGCGATGTTCAACCATGATTAACCATGATTGACCATGGATGACAATGTTTTGTTTTATAAAACATAGTTGACCAAGATTGATCATGGCTGACCATAATTAACATATTGAGACAATCTTTGTCATAATGTGACGTTGGAAAATGGTTGAGACAATGATTGGTTTTCATATTGAGACAATCTTTGTCACAATGTGTCATTGAACCATGGTTGAACATGATTAACCATGGTTGACCACGATTTATTTTACAAAACATGGTTGACCATGGTTGAATAATATTAAACACAAGGAACTAATATTATAAACCCAAGGTAGACAATCCTAAGATAAATATTATAAACACTAAAATAAAAGTGGTTGACCATCATCATATTGAGACAATCCGTGTCACAATGTGACATTGGACCGTGGTTGACCATGATTGTTTTTTAAGTTGACAAAATATTTGTCACAATGTGACATTGGACCATGGTTGGGCATGATTGAATTTGTAAAACATAGTTGTCCATGATCAAAATTATAAACCCAATGGAATAATAAACTCTACGGATTAATACTAAAAACCCAAGGGATTATAAAGTTAATGGAATAATATTAAACCCTAAGAATATGAACCCTTAGATTAATAAAGCCAACAAATTCATATTATAAACCCAAAGGTATAATAAACCAAAAAGATAAAAGTTGAAAACCCACAATATATCTATATTGAAACAATATTTGTCACAATAACACGTTGGTTCATGATTGACCATGGTAGACCATGATTGATTTTTATATAAAAACAATACAACCAAGTAACTTTTATAGCATGTGTGATATCTGCAATAATATATAAAACAATGTAAAAGTAAAGTATTCCTAATCAAATAACCAATCAAGGTGACACATTCACACTGAATTTATCTTCTTCCTTCAGTTTTCTCCACAATTATTACTCACTCCATTTGAGGGCAGAAAGGCAGATTCATGGTCTCCAAATTTCGTGTTCGGCCTTAGCCAAAACCGAAAAGAAAAAAAAAAAAATTTGACAAAAATTGGTTTGCTTGAGAGAGAAGATGCAATATCTGGTTTAGTTAGTTGGCTATAACGTCAACAGGTCGATTATGCCATAGTCCAATGCAAATGATTCTGCGTGTTGGCATGTATATTTACAGACTAATAGACTTAATTCGGTTGGTGAGAAATACTATTTAAAATAAATTATGATGATGTTAATTAGTGATTTATTGTTTTAAAGGAGAATGTTGTTTATAATGACTTAATTCAAAAAAATTCGTACGTTGGTGAGAATACTATTTAAAATAAAGTATAATGATGTTAATGAGTGATTTATTGTTTTAAAGGAGAATATTGTTTATAATGATTATTGTTTTAAAAGAGAATATTGTTTACTTAGAAATGTAAAGTACGAGTTGTCTTTGCAGTTGTCTATAATGCGACTTTTTGAAAGCCTTTCCGGTGATTTTTTCAGGTCAAAATCCGGCAGCAATTTATTGGAATCGCAAGTTTGATAGCTAGTTTCTGCACAATCAAAGCGTCCCAGGGATTTTTCAGGGTGTTGAATCCAAATATGCAGTTAAAAAACCATTTTAACTGCAACAAGTCAAGATTTAACCTCAATTTCTTCTTCCAGATTCCGTCACCGGAATCTTCAAAAATCGCATTATAGACAACTCCGTTATCTTTAAATGAAACTGTTTCACTTAGAGAAAAGTTTCTAGTTTTTTCCACAAAGTGGAATCAAATACTACCGTACCGAAGTGCTAAAACGTCGAGAACAACACCGTCTTAGAACCCATAAATTTATAGCGCCACCGTATCGTTCACCCTCGCCTCTTATGTCCCCTGAAGATCTTGTAATGGTTTCCTTTCTTTTTGCAATCGTGGCATAAACAGAGAGCTTCTTAGGCTGCGAATTAGGCGTAGGACTAATCCGCGTGGCCGCCATTTTTGAGCGCCGCAAATGGAAATTCCAACGAAAGCCCAACGCAAGGCTCCGCAGTGGATACACAAAAAGAGATTATAACAAATTCAAATTTTGCGCTCTAATAAGTAGTAGCCATTAATATAGTGGGTCACGCTTTCTCTATTCCTCGACACTCTTGGGTTAGGCTCAGCTGGTAAGCCCCCGGACTTGATCCCCATCGGGTTGATCAACTCAGTTGTTTCCTATAGAAAAAAATCTCTATCTAATAATAGTGGAATGAAAGACTGAATGTTTAAAAAAAACACATAAGTGTGAGTCGCATATATAAGTCATTAGGTGTCAAGAGTTTATAACATAAAGAGTTTTCCAATTAAAGTTATTATGGACACGATATGTCTATATTAGAATTAAAAGACCACACGGAGAAACTTTCATATAACAACGACTGCATAAGAAAAAGAGACGGGCATCCAAGAATCGTTGCGACTAAGAGAACGAAATTGTAAAGGGGAAACCACGATAACAAGATAACCGATGGATCCAAAGTAGTTTAATGTTTATACACCAGCAAAGGCTTGGAAGAAATTTTATAAAAATAACCTATGTGGACCCATCTATGTCACCAGCGAACTCTATGTTACCTACAACGCGGAACATAGAAATTGATTAAAATGAAAAGATGTCAAGTTCAGTCAGGTTTAATTGCTTAAAAAATCATATATATCATTAGAATGCATTCCGCAAGATGGATAATATAAGTATCAGAGCTATCGAGGGACAAGTATTATAACGCGCATATTGGACAAGTCGTATAACGCTCATAATGGAGAAGATCACGATCACAGGATGAGTGGTGCTGAGAAAATCTCAAGAAAATCTGCAATTTTTTGTTGCAGATCAGCAGAGTCCCGGTGGAAGCACGTGGAGATTCTGCCCGGTGGTGGCGAAGTGAGATCCTTGATCAGCTCGGTGGTAGCAGATCGGATCTGCCCGGTGGTGGGGAAGTGAGATCCTTGATCAGCTCGGTGGTAACAGATCGGATCTGCCCGGTGGTGGCGAATTGAGATCCTTGATCAGCTCGGTGGCCGCAGATCGGATCTGCCCGGTGGTGGCACAGTGAAGTTCTTGATTTGCTTGGTGGCAGCAGATCGAACTTGCCCGGTGGTGGCAGATTTAAGTGTTCAATTGGGTGAAAATGAACAACAGTTTGGAATCATACCTCCACGAGTCTGGCAAGCTCGATGGAACGAACTTCTCCAACTGGAAGTTCAAGATGCAAACTTTGCTGGAGAGTGCGAATGCATGGTTGATCGTCTTGGGAAATGAGCAGAGAACTGGAACACCGACTCAAGAACAAGATTGGGATAAGAGAGAAACAAAGGTGAAAGTCATACTGAAGATGTCTGTTAAAGACAACATTATCCCCCATATCAGAGATTGCAAGTCGACCGCGGATATATGGACCACAATCAAGGGTCTGTACAAGACACAGAACTCAAATCGTGTTCTGGCACTCAAAGGGAAATTGTTTGCATTAAAGATGGACGAGAATGAATCAGTTGGTGGATTCATGGCCAGAGTCAAGGATCTGAGAGACCAACTGGGAGCCATTAGAGAGAAGGTATCAGATTCAGATCTGGTTACACTTACACTGAACAGAATGATAGATGAATATCAGACATTCATCTCAGCTTTGTCAACGAGGGAGAAAGCCCCCTTGTTTGATGAGCTGACAACGATTCTGCTCCAGGAGGAGGAGCGACGACAGAATCTAAAGACTCAGGGCAATGATCTTGCTCTGATGGCGAAGAGGTGACAGCACAGAGGAAAGCAGCACCGGCACCAACATCAACATCAGCAACAGCAGCAGCAGCAGCAGAAAGGGGCCAGCTCTTTTCAAAAGAGACCATTCAAAGGTATGACTGATAGTTATGTTAAGAGATGTTTTTACTGTGGGAAGCCTAGTCACCAGATTAAAGACTGTTACAAGAAACAAGCAGATGAAAGGAAAGGCAAACAGAGGAAACATCAGGGGTGCTTTGCTGGAGAAGAGGATGACCACAGCAATGATCTTCGATTATTTACAGTCGACTGTGCACTTTCAGCATCAAAAGGGGACGAGGATAATATATGGTATGTAGATTCTGGCGCTTCCTCGCACATGACCGGTAAGAGAGATTGTTTTGAATTTCCTGAAGAATCTGCATGTGGATCAAAAACTTACTTAGGAGATGACAGTGGGTATGAGATCAAAGGTTGTGGAGATATTCCTGTGAAGCTACCTAGTGGCGACATCAAACATTTCAAAAATGTTTTATATGTTTCAGGAATTAAAAAGAATTTGATCTCTGTCTCTATGATAACAGACCAGGACATGCAGGTGAAATTCTTCAAGAATGGATGTGTCATTCAGGATAGCCAATTGGAGACAGTTGCAACAGGAGTACGTGTGGGGAATTTGTACAGACTGGATGTAAGGAGCATGCCACAACAAGCGATGGTTGCAGCAACATCAACAATTGAAAATCTCTAGCATCAGAGATTTGGACACCTCAATTTACAAGATCTCATCTTACTCAAAAAGAAAGGTATGGTCGATGGACTTCCTGCTTTACATAATGTGAAATTGGAATGTGATGGCTGTGCACTAGGGAAGATGCATATAGATGAATTCCCTGTGCATGTTAACAGAAAAGAAAGAGACATCCTAGAACTAGTGTATACAGATATTTGTGGACCTATGCAGACTAGGTCTTTAGGAGGTGCATACTACTTTCTACTGTTTACAGATGACTGCACTAGGTTCTTTTGGGTGTATTTTTTAAGCAAAAAGAGTCAAGCTTTCCAATACTTTAAAGAATTCAAATCGATGATAGAGAACCAAACAGGAAAGAAGATAAAGATTCCCTGCTCGGACCAAGGGGGAGAATACAGGTTAGGTGAGTTCATGAACTTCTGCAAGCAGCATGGGATTATACAGCAATTCACAGTGCCACACACTCCACAGCAGAATGGAGTAGTAGAACGCAAGAACAGGACCCTTGTGGAGTGTGAGAGAAGTATGCTTCAAGGTAAGGGTATTTCTAATGGTCTTTGGGCAGAAGCCATTAATACTGCTGTTTATTTAAAGAATAGGAGTCCCACCAAATGTCTTGACTTCAAAACCCCCTTTGAAGCACTGTTTGGACTCAAGCCAGCAGTAGGTCATTTAAGAATATTTGGATCTAAAGATTTTGCTCATATACCGAAAGCAAATAGGAAAAAGCTAGACCCCAAAGCCTTGAAATGCATATTTGTAGGATATGGCACAGAGTATAAGGCATACAAGTTATATAATCCTGTGACTCATAAAGTGTTTGCAAGCAGAGATGTCGTTTTTCATGAACAGACCGAAGATGGAAAGGAAGACTCTAGCAGTGACAGCCACATTCCACTGCTGATAGAACTGAACAATGAAGAAGAAGAAGAGCAGGAGCAGGAGCAGAAACAGGAAGAAGTAGCAGTAGATAGTGTAATAAGTGATAATACAGGCCCGGGAAGTGCTGAAACAGATAGAGTTGAGGTAAGTCCTTTACCTAGAAGATCAGGTAGGAAGACTAGACTACCTACTAAATTGAGAGGCTATGCTTTAATGTCCAAAATTTTAAATATTGTAGAACCCTCAAACTATGAAGAAGCAAGTAAATTAGATGAATGGAGGGCTGCAATGCATGAAGAAATGGAATCAATATATAGAAACCATACTTGGGACTTAGTTGAGTTGCCGGAAGGAAAAACCCCTATAGGTTGTAAGTGGCTGTATAAACCTAAGATAAATGCAGATGGGAGTGTAGAAAAATTCAAAGCTAGACTGGTAGCAAAGGGTTATTCACAGCAAGAAGGCATTGATTTCGATGACACCTTTTCCCCTGTAGCTAAACTAAATACAATTAGAATGCTAATCTGTTTAGCAACAAAACATAAATGGAAGCTACACCAGTTAGATGTTAAGTCTGCATTTCTGAATGGAGAATTAAAGGAAGAAATTTATTTAGTACAGCCTCCTGGTTTTGTCAAAAAGGGACAGGAGCATTTAGTGTGTAAATTTCATAAGGCACTTTATGGTTTGAAACAAGCACCCAGGTCATGGTATGACAAAATTGATTCATTTTTTATTGAGCATGGTTTTCATAGGAGCCTCAACGATCCAAACCTGTATACCAAGATAAATAAACAGAGGCAAATCATTTTGATTTCTTTGTATGTGGATGACATGATAATAATAGGGAATGCAGATAATTTGATCAAAGAAATCAAGCAGCAAATGTCACAGGTATTTGAAATGAAAGACCTTGGAGATCTTCATTATTGCCTAGGTTTGGAGGTGTGGAAAGATTCTGGTCAAACTTTCTTAACCCAAGGAAAGTATGCCAGAACCCTGTTGGAAAGATTCAGAGTGGAACAGTGTAAAACAGCAGCAACACCATTGCAGCAGAATCTTAAGTTAAGCAGTGACGATGGCACAAAACAGGTGGATGCTACTTTGTATAGACAGCTAGTGGGAAGTTTGATCTATCTTACGACAACTAGGCCTGATCTGGCATACTTTGTTAGTGTGCTGAGCCAGTTTATGTTTAGACCACTTGACAGTCACTGGAATGTAGCAAAATGTGTGTTGAGATACCTTAGTGGTACTTGTAATTATGGTCTTTTATACACTGACATTTCTGATGTTACTTTAGCAGGTTATTCGGATTCAGATTCGGCAGGCAACCTGGATGATCGTAGATCCATCACAGGATATGCATTTAGTATTGGATCCAGGGTTATTTCGTGGAGTAGCAGAAAGCAAAGTACTGTAGCATTATCATCATGTGAAGCTGAGTACCAGGTGTTGTGTGCAGCAACATGCGAAGCCATCTGGTTGAGGAGATTGCTTAGCGATGCAGTCGAAAGTCAGAAAGAAGAAACCAGCATCAAAACTGACAACCAGAGCACAATAAAGCTTGCATACAATCCAGTTTTCCATAAGAACACTAAACATATTG
>APFE030612871.1:43122-60222 GCA_000404065.3 Pinus taeda | reverse complement strand
TTAATTTTAAAAATACATATAATCTTTTAAACTGAAATCAACATTAAAAAGTAAAATAATCTATCAATTTCAATCTCAAAATGTAGTATGTTTAATCTAGATGTAAAATGCATACCTCAAAGGACTAAAGTATTTAGATGCTCATTTATGCATATAGAGTTATCAATGTTCATGTGTGTTTTGTGTATAAGTAGGTATGTATATTTCATTTTTTTGGTGAACAACTTCTATGCAAAATCAAACTCTACCAAACAAATTATGTTAATATATATACACATAAAATTATTTATATTTTTTATTATTATTATGTAAACTATCTAATAATGATGTTAACAATAATGATGGAGCCACGGACGCTGTCCATTGATTAGGAAAGCTCTCTCATCATAGCTAGGTAAAAATATTAATTAATTTCACATGATATACAATCTTGTAAAGATATTAATTAATTTCACATGATATACAATGCTAGTTATGAATCTCATTCATGTAAATTGTAAAAGATGTATTTGTAAAAATATTAATTAATTTCACATGATATACAACGCTGGTTATGAATCTCATTAATGTAAATTGTTGTAATACATTATTAATTAATGATGTATTTGTAAAAATATTAATTAATTTCACATGATATACAACGCTGGTTATGAATCTCATTCATGTAAATTGTTGTAATACAGTATTAATTAATTTCACATGATATACAATGATGGTTATGAATCTCATTCATGTAAATTGTTATATTACAGTAATATTGTCATGTAAATTGTTTGTCTATTGTCATGTAAATTGTTGTATTACAGTAATATGCAATGTAAAAAAACACAAAGAACATTTTAAAATGTAATTTATTTTGCTAAAATTGATTGCTATCATCTTCCAATCATCCAATATTAATTTATTCTGAATTAAATTAAATACAGGACAAAAAGATAAACATTACAAACACACATGCATAAAGACTTTCAAGCCTTCTTTCCTGAACCCTTACCCACATTATCCAAAAAAACAAAAACTAACAAAACAAGATGGCTTACAACAAGCTCATTATGACTAAAATTTGAAGCAACAACAGAAATTTAAAATCTTCTCTTCACGGTTTGAAGTAGCAATGGAATTTAAAATATTGAAAGTACATTTTCTTGTTAAATGAGTGGAAATTGCAAGTTAAATAGTTCTATTACAGTAAGACCATAATGTGAAGAAACATATTCATATCACTTTTGCATTTGCTGTGTACGTGAAGGTTGCCATGTTCCAGGTTTTGTAATCTGTATAACAAATAGTTAGTTATAATAAAATGATAACATTATGAATTGAAAAGAGAACATATTCCACACAAAAGATGTTAAGACATATGTTGATGTACCTTCCATTTGTTAACCAACATGTAATAGTTCACTTCCATACAATATCAACCACAAACAATCTAAAGAGCTAGCTAAGATCATCTTTGAAACATTGGAAATGAATACTCTAATATCATGTACATGGAAAATTGACCTTTTCAATCCTCTTTAAACCAATTCCAAAACCTTGGGGCAAAAGGGTTACCCCTTTAAATCCATTTTTTCAACCCTAAGGCAAAGGGACTATGTAACAAGTGCGTTTTATCAACTATTATAGGTTTTTAACTGCACCAAGTGGTATCATGGAATGCAATAAATAGTAATAACAAATGCGTTATTATTATTAACTATTATAGTTAGTAATTGTACGGTGTTTGGACTACCATAAATAAAATTTAAATATTACTCGAAAAAACCCACCACAATACGTGCCAAATAAATGTATTCCGAATATTATAGAAACCCATAAAGCACTTTTTCTACATATAATTTCCTCTTTTTTTTCGACTAGAAGCACTCGGATGATTTGTCGCATAACTACAAAATTACAGAGCCGATAGAATGGGCTCGGAGGTTTCAAACAAACCAGCGTTTGATCTGAATTGGTCGTTTCAGCCTGCAGTAATGTCTACAACCCAGAACTTCAATGGTAAAGAACTCGATTTCTTGATTCCTTAAAATTTGCTATAATTACTGTTAATCTGAATTCAGGGTTTTAGGTGTTCTGCAATGGCTGCTTCCCTGAATTCCCAGTTTGTCTTTAAGAAAAGTTCTGAATAGCGTGCCAGGCGAATCATTTTATGGTTATTAATTGAAATTTGCATATTACAGACTGTGAGAAGTGGTCCTTATTTGATAGCATAATAATGACTACAGTAAATATGTGTGCGGAATGCAGCTCATTTTTTTTCTGTAACGCATTAATTTGAGTAGGTTCTGCAATTAAATTTCACAATGTATGTATGTATACCATAAATTACCTTGTTTGGGTGTTCGTAAGGATCGTCTGGAAGGCTAATTAGCTATAAAAACATACCCTTACATCCATTTGCGAGATGTCGAAATTTTAGATCGGAGTTGCAAAGGGCGTTAAATAAACGGATTTATTTTTGGGATGTAAGGGATTTGTACATCCCAATGAGTAATTAAAAGCCTAAATTTATTAGTTTTTAATCCCTCTATGTGATTAACCGCATTTAGTAAAATTTTTGGCCCTATGCGTGCTTCATAGATTATATCTATGATTATAGATAAATAATGATCCATCTTAAATCTAAACTTCACCCCAAATCTGTTAATACAGAATCTAAACCTCACCCTAAATCTGTTAATACAGAAAAAGAGGGCAAATCTGCCAAATCTGGTAATACAAAGATAGACCTCAAGTCTGCTAAATCTTTTATGCACCCAAAGGTATCAATTTTTGGAGGCGCCATACCCAAATCCCAATGTACAGGGCCACACCATAAAACCATTTCAATTTTCAACACAGTTTCAGATTCCTGAGCCACTACCATTTTAACACGCAGTTTCAGATTCCTCTACATGCATGAGTTCTTGGTGCATTAGATTTAAAGATTAAAATAAATTGATGCTAGTTTGTATTTTTTGTTAGTAACATTTTAACACGTAGTTTCAGATTCCTCTAGAGAATTCTTGGCGCATTAGATTTAAAGATTAAAATAAATTGATGTTAATTTGTATTTTTTGGTGCCATGCTACACACCTATCGCATATTCAGGTACACAAAATGGAGCCACAAGAAATTCATCTAATGATACAGTGACACATACCTCCTAACAGTGAGAATGCCAAAGATTCAGCTCTTCTTCAGGGAGAGCCTCAAACAAACGCTCTGATATGATATACTCCACACCTGAAAAACCCAATAAACATTTGTGCCCAAATTTGACATCCATAGCTTAAATTCAAGATGTGATCATTACTAACATGAGGATAACTGCAACTAAAACTTCGGGAAAAAAAACATGGGCTTTCCCCAACTTTCCTATGAGACGTGCATCGCTGGCATCTGAATCATACACAACACATTGCAAGAAATCAAGTGCACACATGTTGTACACAAATTGCACAAATTGCGTTAATCTAGATCATGGTTATGTTCTAGTAATTCAATATGATAACACTTCAGGAAATTAAAAGAAGAAAGATCAAGAAATCAAATACCTGTAGCTAAGCATCTGGGTACCTGTAGCTAAGCATTTGGGCACCTGTATCTATCACGGGGATCCCACGGTGCATGGTTTCCCTGGCACATCTTCCGAGGTTGAAGCTATGTAACCAGAAGGTGGTCTCTCTCGATGTCATGTTAATGGATAAACACACACTAATATCTTCCTGAGCTGAAAATTCAATTACAGAGATAAGGAATAGAAGAACACAACAAGGAACAAGCATAGAAGGTAGGCGGCCAGAGTCAATTTAGCTTGAAAGCTCAGCCAGCTACATGACATGCATGAAACACTTGGCTTCCTCTCTAACTTTGCTAACCTAACACGTGGTTTCATCTTAATAAAAAGTGGCCCCAACTCGACTTTGGATAAAATGAAGGCATGAAAAAATCACTGCTGCCTGAACTTTGGATATAAAATGAAGTGCTACATAAGTTTTTTTTGGATATAAACAAACTTTGTATATAAAGAAGTTACCACAATATTTCCGTATTGCTGCCCGAACTTTGGATATAAAATGAAGCGCAACATAATTTTTTTTTGGATATAAACAAACTTTGTATATAAAGAAGTTACCACAATATTTCCATATCGGGCCACGTGAAGGCCGCAATAAGAGGTAGAATATTTTTCAAAGAAAAACTTTGGTTAAAATTTGAGTGAATGACATTTCCAGCATTAAACTTTAGTTAAAATAGGTATAAGCGGAAAAAAAAATCGGTCAAAAGATGGATTAATGCAGGGTCAACGATCAATCGATCGCTATAGTCCTGCTAAAGGCAGGGACTAATAAGGATAAAAGTTCATATGTTTTGGAAATAAAATAAAAAAATTATACATTAATATTTTTTAAAATGAATGTTAATTTAAATAATAAAACATATAAATATGATTTGTAAATAAATTATTAAGTATAATTGAAACTTTAAAAAAACATATTCAATATGTATAAAAATATTTATTTGTTATAATTACTAATTTAAATCTATAATGTTTATATATATATAAAATGGGTAATAATTTAGAATGGCATTTGAAAATATTATAATTTCTAATGTTTAATAATTATATCAAAATGGGTAATATTTTAGAATGCATTTGAAAAATATTTATATTGTGTAATGAGATTGTTTTTTAATGGTTTTGTTTAACATATATTTTATAAATAAATATTTATATTTAATAATATTTTTAAATAATTAAAATTGAGCTTTTAAAATCATATGTTATGTTTTTTCTATGTAATTTTGAAGATGAATATTTTAATATGATATTAAGATGAACTAAAATAAAATTAGAATCTTTACATGTTAGGTATGTATATCTAGAATGTATTTATCTTGATAGTGCATTATTGATGATGATGATGGTTAATGTCCACAAAGACCAATATGGTTTATTATACCTAAATAAAATAAGAGATTAACTAGGGCTCTTTAATAGTTTATTTCTATGATAAAAAGCAAGGGAGATAAGCGTTCTGAGATCATTGTAGTTTTGCTAACCTGATAAGTCAAGAAGGTTGGTAGTGTGGAAAATGTTTTGAAAAGGAGAATGAATGTGAGTAAGGGTTAGGCAATCTAAGTGAAAGTTTTTTTCATCATCAACTCTCTTAGTATCACAAAGGGGACAAATTCATTTGTCCCAAGGTGTTTTGGGAATAGACCAACACCTAGTTTTACTCTGAAGCTCATGAGAATTAGTTCTTATCTTTGCAATGTTTATTTTCTTCTTATCATTGGTCAAGATAAAAAGATAATTTTTTTTAGAAAGAGTGAGGCTGATCACCTCCTTATAATATCTTATCTTCCTTTTCCATCTAACTCTTTATCATCCCATAAATTATCCTTAAATTTGGAAGTAATAGCGTTTTTGATATCATCCTTATTCTCCAAGATGATCTCCTCCTTTATCCCCCAATGGATGAGCCATGATTGGGCATCCTTGTGCCAACCTTGCTTAAGCTGAAGGTAGGGGTTTTGGTTAGAGTTAGAAGCAATTTTTTGGAGCCTCTTGGCTTCCATGTTGTACAACTTCTTCTTGTACATCAAATACCTAAACATAACCATGCTTTCAATGGGCGAGAGTTTAGCTTAAATCAAGAGAATAGGGTAGGGAGACTTTCCTTTAATCTTAAGGTTGAAAGTTATGACTTTCTTTTGGATCATCATAATCTTTCTCCACGATTCTCTAAATATACTGCAACCTCAATCTTTCTCCACGACCCCCTAAATAGAGAGGTGTAGGAATGCTTAGAGAGAGAGGGAAGGAGGGATGGGGAGAGAGATACAACTTTTGGGGGTTGTTGTAATGGAGGAAATAATGGAGGGAGAGAGGAATGGAGAAAGAAAGGAAGGGACGGGGAGGGGGAGTGAGAAGGGGAAGAGAAAAAAAGGTAGTGAGAAAAAGAAAATGAGAGAGATGGGAGATAGGGATTCAGGGTGAGACAACTGTAGAGATGTGTGTGTGTGAGAGAGAGAGAAAGAGAGATTGAAGCGAAAATACAATAAATTAAAAGGGAGAAAATGATAGAGATAAAGGAGGGGAGGGAGGAATTGGAGAGAGAGAGGGGGGCATAGAGGGAGAGGGAGAAAGATAGAGAGAGAGAAAGAGAGTGTGTGAGCATGTGATTGAGAGAGAGGGAGAGTGGTGGGAGATAGATGGAGCTCTCTCTTTCTCTCCCCTCTATCTCTTTCTATATCTCCCTACCTCTCTCCTTCTCTCTTAATATCCAACACTCCATTCTCCTCTCTTATTCTTTCTTCCATCTCCCCTCCATCACTCTCTCTATCTCTCACTCTTCCTCTCTCTTCCCCTCCACTACAAGGAAAATACCTTCTAGTAGAGGTTGTAATGAAGGTTTTTAGTGGTATAAATTGGAAAAAAATTCAAAAAAATATCCGTTAAAACACCTATTTTTGGTAGGAGATGTTTTAGAAAATATTATAATAAAACTTCATCAAAGCTGAAAAAATTTATGTGGTTGGTAGTCTTAGCAAATATTTTTTAGCAGTGCACTTCATGGAGAAATAACATCTGTGTTGATCTAGACCTTTTACTTCAAAGATGCATACACAATTCCAATTGAAAGTAACATGTAATCAAGTGACATAAACACATAAAAGATGTAACCATGATATCAAAGGCACACAAACAACTTGATAACGAAGTTCACCCAGTGTGGGTTACGTCTCCGGGCCTTGCTCAATGTGGGGAGGCATCTTTCATTAATTGGTAGAAAAATCAAATTACAAGCAATAAAAAAATGACACCTTATACCTCCACTTCACGGGATGGCCTGAAAATCTAAACCTTTTTCAAAGAAACCGACTGCACAGTTGGATTCGTGGAAAAAATCATGAAAAATGACTATAAATTCAACCTTGTTCCATGCTGGTGAACTTTGGGGCTCTAGGGAATCTTTTAGATTCACTACAAGATTCCTTGTGGGAATATTCCCCAAGACTCCCTAGGAATCTATATCGAAAAACACACCCAGGAGGGGTTCCAATTCAAGATTGGTCTGCATGCTTCGGAATTTAGGCTTCATGCTCCACACATCCGCTTTCCCTTTGGTGCTAGGTTGAAGTGGTTTAAGTAATGTGTGGTCAATGTTGTAATTAATGTTAGGTTGTTTGGCCCAATGGTGATTGGTCCTTGTTAAGTCATGTGGGAGAAGGGAGATTAGGGGTTAAAACGCCACGACCCGCCCGTTATTGTTTTATTTTATGAATTTACTTTTTCAGTTCGATGGACCAGGACCACTGCTAACCATATATATATATAATGTTTCCCCATCGTCGCGATTGGATGGGTTTGACCATTGACAAACCGACTGGTCATATATATATTTTATTTGAATTTAACCCATATCGGTTGTTTTTCCTGCTAATGGATTTGGATGTCATTCGACAAATTAAGTAGGAAAAAAATTCTTCGCTGCCAACCACTAGACCGGTCCAAATTGTAACCTCCTTAGCAAAATCTGGTGATATTAATTGGCGTACCACATGTCGTGTCCAGACTGGTCCGTACAACTAATTGGTCGGCTGATTGGGTTACTGACGTTAGCTGCCACATGTCACATTTTGGTTGGATCTCCCTTTTCTATACTGCCACTTCATTTGTGTACATCATCATCTATACGATTGCTGGCATCAGCATGCCAAGTGTCCAAGTGGGTCATGCTTGCAAAAATTTTAGTTGTTTTCGAAAAACTTCAGTGGGCCATAACTTTCATACAATGTCAGATTGAGGTGTTGTTTACTTCATTCATTCCAGAACAACCGTCTCTTTGATTTGAGACTGGTTTTGATGCATTTTGAGAAATTCAAAATTTTGCCCTTTTGGGATCCTCTTGGATCATTCCTCCCCACTAATGAGCTTTTGGGCCTCCAAAAGTTTTATTAGTCAATTGGAAAGTGAGGAATTGCTCCCTCACTTTCTCCTTTTCAATCCAACAAGTCTTACTCGGATGCATTCCCTTAAAACCAATATGAAAGTACTCCATGTCTCCCCATCATGAAGTCCTAATTCTCTTGTTAATAATGATATCTTTAGGTAACTTATCTAAGTCTTCAGGTGAAAAACCTCCACTGTAGGAACGTGTCCAACCTCTTTGGTGTCCATGATCAAAGGAGGCTCATAAATTTTTAAGTTACTTCACCACTGATCACATCTGCACGTATGCTAGAAAATCGAGATGAAAAACATTGTCTCCAATCTTCTCTAACATGGTGAAAGGACCATATCAGATCGGTCTCAACTTCTTTCCTTTCCCTTTCATTCTATCTTTGCTGATGTCGATCCACCACTCTGTCTCGAGCCTAAAATTGGTGATCAAACCGATGCTTTTCATGTTGAGCCTTGTATTGAGATTGAATTTTCACCAATTATTCCTATACTTCCTGGTGAATCATATGAATTTGTTGAATGAACTTCCATGCTTTGTCCCTATCATCTTTCTCACTGGAATATTCATGTCTCCCAAATACCATGTCTAATGCATCCTTAAGAAAATATCCAAAGCATGTCTAGAACGATGAGCTCTGAGTGGATGAATGCACTGCCCTGTTGTTTGTATGTTGTACAAAAGGAAGCTTCTCATCCCACAAATTTGGATAATTGCCACAATAGCCTCAAAGTAGGTGTATCAATCTGCGGTTGACAACCTATGTTTTCCCGTCATTTTGCGGGAAATGTCGTACTCCTCTTCATCTTGGTGTTCATCATTCTCCATAAAATTATCTAGAACTCTCCAAGGAAACAAGAGTCTCAATCAAACATTATGGATGTGGGGAACCCAAAGTGGACCCATACAAATTTGAAGAAGAGATGAGCAATCTTCTCTGAAGTGATCTTCTTTTTACAAGGCATTAAGACACACATTTTTCTAAATCGATCCACGATGACATACAAATAGTCATGACCTCTCCTAGACAAATTCAAACCGCCAACAAAATCCATTGACATATTTTCCCATGGACGAATTGGGACAGGGAGTGGTATTTAGATCCCTATTTTTTTATTAGTGGGCTTGCAAACTAAACAAAACACATATCCCTTTAAATATCGAGTCGCACTGTTTTCATGTGAGGCCAATAACAAAAGCTTTGTAAATGAACGAAAGTTTTCCCTACACCAAAATGATCCGACACAAGAGAGGTATGTGCCTCTCTCATTACATGTATTCTTTCGTTCATGGGGATATAAAAGTTGGCCATGATGGTACAACAAATTTCCCTACAAATGGTAGTTGTCTACCTGCGATCCATGAGTCAACTTTGCATAAATCTCCTTAAAATCTTCATCATCAACATATTTTTCAACATAAATTTAAAAGGATAAAGAAGCATTTTGAAAAACTATAGATGCAGAAATAGGAGGGTGAGAAAGCATATCTACCACTTTGTTGCTAGTGAGCTTCTTGTATTTTATTAACAGGTGAAACTGCTGAGGGAATGCCATCCACCTAAAAGGACGTTCATGTTGAAGCTTGGATTGCGACTAGAGGTACTGCAAGGGCTAGTGATCTATGTGAATAATTGTATCCCTTCCAATCAAATAGTTCTTCCACTTCTTCATGCTTTGGACTAAGATGTACAACTACTTGTCATAGGTGGGATAGTTCATAATGGCTTGCGAGAATGTCTCTAAATGGTAATATATAGGTTTCCTTTGTTGCATCAACATTGCTCCCATTCCATATCCACTGACATCTATCTTGATCTAAAAAGGTTGTTGGAAGTTAGGTAAGGCCAAAATTGGTGCGGTATTGATCTTTTTTTTCAGTGTATCAAAGGATTTTGTTGCTTTCCTCCCCACTGAAAGGTTTGCTTCACACTTGTCAATGCATGGAAGGGGGATGTAATGGTGGAGAAGTTGGAAATGAACATTCCCCAATATTGTACTACTACCAAAAAGATAAAAACCTCTGTAACGTGGGTGGATTTAAGCCACTTCACAATCACATCAACTTTAGAAGGATCTATTTTTAGTTGTCCACCTCCAACAATGCAGCCAAAGTAAACCAAAGAGGTCTTACCAAATTCACACTTAGAAATTTTGAGATATAATTTTTATTTTTGAAAAAATCAAGCACTTTTTTAACATGACTCACATCATCTTCCCATCTTCTACTAAATGAAAGAATGTCATCAAGATACACAAGTACAAAATCATCAAGAAAAGGTCTAAAAATTTCTTTCATCACTCTCATGAATGTGGTTAGAGCATTACACAATCTGAATGACATCACATAAGGGGAGTTTTGAGGTCTAAAATGGGCCTCCTAAGGAAATTATAAAATAATAGTGGAAATAATAAAATAATATTAGATTACATCATCAAATTTTAGAGGGAAAAAAGAAATAACTATTTTTTCTACTCATATTTTCAACTTATCTCCCTATGGCTTTACTCAAATTTCAAGCCAAAACACTCGTTGGATGCAGAATTTGATTCCTCATCCAAGGAGTACCCTTGTTGCATAATTTCGATGGACCTTGAGACAAGAAAAATGAGAAATACATAAAAACATGTGATGAGGAATCAATTTTTTCATCCAACGAGTACTGTCACTCAAAATTTGAGTAAAACCTTAGGGAGATACGTTGAAAATACGAGTTGAAAAAGTAGTTTTATTATTTTATTATTTTTTAATATTTTTACTTTTTTACTCAAAAAATGGTGAATCACCCCCCATGGCTGACATCATCATCTTGAATCCTATTGGTTCTTATAAAATTTATTTTGGTTGTACATTTTTCTTAGAGGCCCATTTTAGATATCAAAATTCCCCTAACGCCAACCATTCAAACAACCCCTTGTTTTGCCTTGAATGCAGTCTTCCATGCATCCTGTTCTTCAATCCTGACTTGATGATATCCACTGTGCAAGTCTAATTTTATGAAATAGAGATAATTTTTCAATTGATCTAATAAATCAGCAATGTGAGGGAGAGGGTATCGATTCTTCACCATTATTTTGTTGAGTGCCTTATAGTCCATACACATCATCTTGAATCCTATTGGTGCTTATAAAGTTTACTTTTGTTGCACATTTTTCTTAGGAGGCCCATTTTAGACCTCAAATTCCCCTAAAGCCAACCATTCAAACAACCCCTTGTTTTGTCTTGAATGCAGTCTTCCATACATCTTGTTCTTCAATCCTGACCTGATGATATCCACTATGCAAGTCCACTTTTATGTAATATAGATCATTTTTCAATTGATCTAATAAATCATCAACGTGAGAGAGAGGTCATCTATTCTTCACCGTTATTTTGTTGAGTTCCTTGTAGTCCATGCACATCCTCCATGTGCCATCCTTCTCTGGCACCAACAAGATTGGTGAGCCACATGGGGAAGAACTTGGCCTTATGACCCCTTTCTTCAAAAATTCTCGTACTTGTTTCTTTACTTCTCCATCTCAATGGCTAACAACCTATACATACCAAATATTTGGTAAAGGAGCATCCTGCTACAAGTGAATTTCAAATTGGATCTCACGCTTTGGAGGCAAACCACTTGATTCTTGAAAAATCTCGTCATAGTTAGAAATAATATCATACAATTATTGTTTATGAGTGGGATCACAACCTTGGAAATTTTCATATGTCTCTACATATTTTGATTTCATAACCATGAGCATGCACCCTTTGCTAGAATTTATCAATTTCTTCATCTGACCTACACTTACAAGACTTGCATTGATCTTGGCACGATGAGTTCTAACAATGTATTCCACCTCATCTTTCGTGAGATGATACTTGATTTCATGGCGAAAGAAGACTAATTTCCTGTCATACAAATATGGACTACCTAATACAATGACACACATATCCAAAGGTACAACATGAAGTTCAACCTCATCTATGAGTTTGGATGCAATCACAATTCTATCCCTACAATGTTTAGTTACATGTAATTTGGCTTTGTCACACACCCAAACAAGAGGGTATGGTATCAGATGAGGCTTGGTCTCCAACCCTAGTTTATTAACCAAGGATTCTTAAATCAAGTTTACTTGTGAGCCTGGATGAAACAAGGTTTCCACTTTAGTATGTTTCATCACAACTCTAATGTGGAACCAGAGTCAGATCCAAGGTCCTGTTGCACGATTTTCACTATCTTTTGATTGCTCATTCCACCAAATCTCTTTGGCTTCAACTCTGTATGCAACTTCCAACAATGTTCATCATCATGGCCTTCATTTTTGCAATGTGTACAAGATGGCTTTTCTCCTTTTTATTTCTTGGTTGTAGCTGCCTTCTTGTCCTTTCCCTTACCTTTTCCTTTGAACTTGCCATTAAGAAGTTTGAAAGATGATTTCTTGGGTTGATATTCCTTTTCATTATTGCCCCTGCTTTCAAGGTGAATGGCCTTCACACTGACCGCATCAATAGTAGTAGGCTCAAACAACAACAAAGGATTCCTGATGTAACTATGTAAAGCATCAATATACTTTGTTACAGTTTCAAGTGAATCAAGTGAAATGCCCAAATTTAAAGCTTGTTTTCTAAACTCTTCAGTGAAGATTTGTACATTTTTACCCTTTCCTTCTCTCAAATATTTCCATTCCATTAAATCCTTTTGTGAATAACCCAAAGGATAGAATTAATCTTTTAATGCAAAAAAAAAAATTTGGACCGAGAATAAAGGAGATTACCCAAGTTTTTGCTACCTTTCTACAACTTTCTTTCCCACCAAACAAGAGTGATGCCACTCAACTGAAGAGATGCTAATTGGATCTTGGTCTCATCTTCCTCGATCTATTGAATCTGGAAATAAACCTTAATCAGTCTAATCCAATTGTTTAACTTCTCTCCAATACATTCTCCATTATATATGGCAAAATCAAACTTTACATCTAGCTTAAAAAATGGCCTTTTAGATGCATTCCTATGATGTTTGTTAGAACGATGAGAAGAGGAAGAAGAAGAACTATCACAGGAAGATGGAGAGGGAGGGGTATATTCTTCTCCACCTCCATGTTTTACCTAGGCATGATCATCTAGCTCTTTCTTCCCAGGCTTGATTTTCTTCTCATATTCTGCAAACAAATTGTCTACTTTCTCTACCATGGTGAAGAAAATCTTGTGATAATTTCGCTCTTCCTCTATCAGAGTTTCCTCATCTGCCATTTTCCATATTCGTGTTGCATGCCCCACTTTAGGATCAAATGATTTGGGTTTTCCTTCACCTTTTTGGAGCTTGTTCCTAGTTAGAATATACTCATGCAACTCGAATCAAGAAGACCTTCTCTGATACCAAACTTGATATAGATATTTTATTTCAAAGATGCATACAAAATTTCATTTGAAATGAGTATGTAACCAAGTGACATAAACACATCAAAAAATCGGAAATCAAATGCAACCATGAAATCAAAGGCACACAAAAAACATGATAATGGAGTTAATCAAGTGTGGGTTGTGTCTCCGAGCCCTGCTCAATTGTGGGGAGGACTCTTTCATGAATTGGAAACGAAATCAAATTATAAGAAATTACAAAATGACACCTTATACCTCCAATTCTGGGGATGGATTAAAAATTTGGACTTGAGCTGAAGAAACTGGCCGCAAGGTTGGATTCCTGGTGAAAAATTGTGAAAAATGACTATAAAGTCGACCCTGTTTTATGTTGGTGACCTCTAGGGCTCTAGGGAATCTCTTAGATTCCCTAAAAGATTCACTATGGGAATATTCCCCAATATTCCCAAAGAACCTATCTCGAAAAATACGCCCAAAATGGGCACCAATTCTTCTCTAGTTTGCATGCTTGGGAATTTAGGCTTCAAGCATCCGCTGTCCCTTTGGCACTATGTTGAAGTTATTTAAGAATGCATGGTCAATCTTGTAATTAATGTTAGGTTGTTTGGTCCAATGGTGGTCAGTCCTTGTTAAGTCATGTGGGAGATGGGAGGTTGAAGGTTCAAACCCCATGACCCGCTTATTATTGTTTTATTATATGAAATAATGTTAATGGTCTAATGGATTGGGATCTCTGCTAATCGTTGATATATATATATATATATATATATAAATATATATTAGAAATATATAAATTATTATTAATATAAATATATATATATATATATATATATATATAATGTTTCCATGGTAGCGCAGTTTGCTTGGTTTCGCTGTGGTTTGACCGATTGATAATATATTTTTTAATTTGAATTTAGCCCATAACGATAATTTTTCCCATCAATAGATTTAGAGGTCACTGGAAAAATTAAGTAGGCAACAAATTCACCTTCACCAACCATTAGATCGATCTAAATTATTCCCTTAGCAAAATTCAACGATGATGACTGCGCTACCATGTGTCGCATCCTAATTGGCCTGTACAACTGACTAGGTGACTGACCAGGATGCTGGTGTCACGCTGATGTTATCTACCACGTGTCACGTTTTGGTTATCTCTCCCTCGTCCGTATTTCCATGTCACCTGCTGATGTTAGCATCCATATGACTGATATCATCATCCGTATTATTGACGTCAACATGCCAAGTGTCTAAGTGCGTCTTGCTTGCAAAAAATTTAGTTGTTTTCGAAAAATTTCAGTGGGCCATTACTTCTTCATACGATCCCGGATTGAGGCATCGTTCCTGCCGTTGGATTCAAAATGACGATATCTTCAATTTGAAACTAGTTTTTCTATATTTTGAGGAATTTGAAAATTTGGCCTTTTGGTATCCTCCTAGATTGGGTGCACTACATATATAAAAGCACTAAGACTGCATTCATAACTAAAAGCAATAAGGCATTGAATGCAAAGATGACCAGTGCCTAAATGCATACTGCTCCAGTGCATACATATAAAAAAAAGCCTCGTGTTCTTTTCAGGGATGACACTAAAGCAAGCAAAAAATATTGCAAACCGAGGGCTTTTATTTAAACTTTTAGCGCTGATGCATATGATTTGGATAAATGCACCAGTGCACTCTGTATATAAAAAAAATGGTGTTGTTAATTTTAATAATGCATCGGGGTTGGAAATAAAATTTTGTAGCACCAAGGTGTTAGTTCTATGAAAGCATTGATGCTTTACAATGGACCGGGGCGTTGATTGAAATAATATCAATGCTTGAAGAATTAAACACACTGGCGTTTTTTTCTTCGAAAAGGCATCAATCACGGAAAAAAGATGTTGTCACAGTTCTTTTATATAACATAATGCACCAATGCATGTTTATGTTATGGAAACACCAATTTTTTGTATGAGATTTTCTCTTTTTTGGAAACATCGACCTATTATAATGCTATTATTGTGATTTTTTAAATTTGTTATTCATAAAAAAACCGATATATATCTTACAACAATGTATAAATGAAAATTTGATTAGTGCATTTGTATATGATATTTGGATTGGTTTTTTATGTTATCAGATTTCTGATCTCTTCATTGTAATATTTAATCATCCATATATTTAATCAATGGTGTAACATTTCACAACATTGGATAACACAATAAAATAAATCAAAATGTGTTTTATTATATATCAATAAGAGACTCTTTGTCATACAAAACGGGATTGTTATTGGTAACCCCTTGTCTTTCAATTGGGACATTATGCCCATTACATTAAACAAAGTGACTGAATTTCACAGATAGTTATTTCAAAAAATACAACAGGTTGCATTGATATCCAAATATCTCATCATTCTTTGTTGGAACTATTGCCAGTGCTTGAGCTAATTCCGTGAATTGGGTTATTAAGATGAATGTTTTGTTGATTGCATCAATTGTTTTCATCTTCTTAATCTTGTTCCACCTGCAAACATAAAAATAAAGTGTAATGAGTGTATCTACATTGGTGAGGATAATGAGAATAGAAATAAATAATACACATCAATGTAAATCGAATAGAAATGTACCACAGGAAGAAGTGACTCATGAACGATACACATGGTATCAAAACCAAGTCTCATGTCTTGTTGTAACAAGTCATCCGCTGGCGTAGTTTCATACTTTGTTTCTTGCATGTTTTATACCCCATTATAAATAATAGATTTAGTATAAATGATTTTTTTATTCTATTAATTATATACTCAGAGAAGTAAAACAACATAGATCTTTTCAAATTCCAAAATTAATTTTTGATATGCTAACATATACTCACAACCCATATTTAACCCAATGTCAATCGATTCTTATGATGTCTCTTCTTTGTATGTCAACTCCTATTTGAAGATATTCAAGGGTGGTTGCCATAAAACAACTTAAAATATACAAAAAATGAAACCTTGAGCTTTTATAAGGAAATATTAACAATTACCCACAAACTTTGATATCAACCCCCTTATTCCTTGTCGTCCTGTTTTATATGCTGAATGAGTTCTATTTTGTTTTCTTTTCTGTAAGAAAATACTTGAAAATTAATATTTAATGCTAAATACTTTTTTTATATATTCAAAGTCAATTATGATTACAAACATTTGAAGCATGGTGTTTTTGAGATGGCTTCTCCTATAACACAATTATGCCCATTTCTTTGACCATCTCCTTGTACACTTTTTTGGAAATTCTTACTAGCATGTTTCACATATCAACCATTGATCCTTTGGGATTTTCATAATCTTCTTGAAAAAAATAATAAATTATTTTCATATTGATATATGAAAACTAAATACAACAAAATTGATATTACTAAATAAATGGTTTGTAGTAATATATACATACAATTCTAGAAAATCATTAAATTAGGAATATTACCTTTTAAATGATTTTTTGTTGTTGTTGTGTGTTTTTTATATTGCAAATCTCATAAGTCTCATTGATCATTTATATGGAAATGCTTCCTGCAGTTTAGATATAATTTGGTTCCCAAAATCATTGGATTGATTTTTATATCGTAACGGAAATTAAGTCTATATCTTTGTTGCACTATATCCCTCATATTTTTGTTAAAAAAAAAAACCTTTCGTTAACCTCTAGCACCACTCTAGATGAGCTAAGGATCAATTCATCATCATTTACATGTTCTATAATTTTTCTTTTTTTAGAATGACATTGATCTTTTCCTTCATTGTTTATCTCTGTAGAAC
>APFE030612871.1:12947-23052 GCA_000404065.3 Pinus taeda | reverse complement strand
TATATTTTTTTTAATTTAATTCTTCAATGTGAAAAACATGATAATCCCAAATTGATGAAAGTCTTTTTATTACGACAATTTGATTTTGCAACTCGGAGTCTATGGTGCAATTTTGAATGCAAGACTTCTCCAATGTCATGTTGAATGTTCACAAATGCATCATCGGAGAGGAACCATGTGGTATTCATCTTTTATGTGGAAGGGGGCTTTAAAACTTTTAATAATTTTGTTAATATTGGATAATCAGAATCACTTTTGTTTTGTACGAGGAAAATTGATACACATAAGGTAGGAAAATCTGTACATATGAGGAAAAATGATTCATATAGAACTAAGTCAACATTAAATTAAGTGAAAGAAGCAATGATGCTTTTCTTTTTAATTTAATTATTTCAATTTAAATTCTCATTTAAAGGTTTTTTGAAATGTATAGATATGGTTTTTTTATTTATGCATTGAAATTAAGTTTGTAAGAGAAATGGTTCAAGTGGAAATGCCTAGGCTTTTTTATGGGATCTTATGTGTTTGATTTGAGCAAAAGGAGGATCAAATGCCCAAATATTTACAAGATGTAAATCTAAACCAAACCTACACTCAACAATCAGTGATTTTTAGTCAATCTTGGGCATTTATCGGCCACTAAATTATTGATTTCACATATTTGTAGGATTTGCAATTGTATGAAAGGATAACTCACACCATCACACAATTTCAATTAGAAAGGTTGCATGAACCTTGATTTAAGCAATTACATATTTCACTAGCCTGAGTGGCATGTAATTGAGATATGAACCATACTTTCAAGTGTATTAATTTTTCTGAATGATGTTTTCTAATATTTCCGGTTAAAATCAATTAAATTTTGGAAGTGAGAGAAATTGGGGTGATAAAACACCTACCTTGCTCTCCCCCTTTCCAACCCAAGCATAAATGTTGAGACAACATGATTGTGAGTGGAAAGGAAATAGGACTTCTCACCTCCAATCACTCCACAGCGACACTTGAATACCTTACATAAAAACTACACAATAATGAAATGTGCATAAAATAAAGTGAAGAATGATAAGGAAACTATCAAGGAGTGTTGGATCCCAATAACTTGGTGGAATATCTCCAAAAAAAGACTGGGAAACAAATGGTGGTCATCCCATAGAAAAGCAATGGAGAAAAGTTAGGGGGCAAGAAGGATCATGTAAATAAAGGAGGGAAGAAGAAGCAAGGTAGTGCCATGGGGATAAGAATGATGGTGGTGGAAAGAAGAAGGATGGTGGAGAGAATAAAAAATGTGGATGAAATGGAATGTGACACTGAATCCAAAGTTGATGGTGAAGAGAAGAAGAATTCTATCAATAAAATTGAGCAATTATTCCTAGATATATCATTGAAAATGTCCATCCTTCCCAACTCTTTAGTGATAAGAACACAAACGTATACTCTATAATGTATCCCTATTAGAGTATTGTTTTTATATGTGTCGTGAGAAGGTTTGTATCTTTGGTGAATTGAAAAGCTATGATTTGAGGATAAGAAGATTTGATAAAGCCCATTGAAATCAATTAAGATGATAGGAAAAAATTCTTGTGCATGGATATAGGATAGGAGCTAAGGCAACACTAAGTACCTACTATTTTTATATAATTATAATTCTAGTAAAAAAAAACCTTAATTTGTAAACATCCACATAAAATACCATTGGATGCAAGATAGCCAATTTTAATAGTCCATCAAGGGAAGAAAAAGATCTTACTTGTTATTTTATTGTCAAATCTCCCATAATATTATATTGTTCCTAAAAACAAATACCATATTTATCATATTAAGAGATTGCATTATCAAATGATGTTTCCCTTAGAGTCAACATCACCCCATGTTAAAATTTTGGAATGAATTCCTTTGGCTAAGAATGAAGGAGAACTATATTGAGAATCAAAAGATTAGCTTCGACTAGTTTCGACCCCAAAGTTGGGATCATGTTCAAAAGATTTCCACTTGTTTATTTGTTGGTACTATCACTACTTCCAACAACATGGTTCCTTCTAGCAAGACTAAGATAGTAAGAGCATTATAAACACTATCATATAAATGGAAGGTCATTTAAAGTTCTATGCTAGCTTTTTCATGAAGTCAATGGCTAGTCATGACCAACTCAAAATGAATTCAACCAGAAAGAATGAGGAGTAAATGTATTGCAAATAAGGAAAGAGTGCATGCAAATAATTATGATCCTTAGAACCCTGTCAAAATTCTTTCTATCTATCTATTTAAATAGATAGTTAATCTTTTATTCTTTTACATTTTCAATTTAATTTTTAAAATTTTACAATTTTCTATTACTCATGATATATAATTTCATTTATCTATCACATATTGAAAAATTATTCAAATGGATTGCCATTTATATCATTTTTCATCATTTTTATGTGATAACAATATCAATTTATTACCATGAATGTAACGACACCGTTGAAAATAAACAATATTAAATTTAATGTAAATAATATTTAAATTTAATATTTTATTTTAATAGTATAATATTAAATGTAATTTAATCCAACTTTTTACTCATACTTATTTTATAAAAGCTCTCAGATAAAACATTGAAATGAACCATTCATGAAAAGCCATCATAACACACAGTTAAATATCACATTAAAATTGTCTCTTATGTGGGGATGGACTGAGCTCTAAAGACCCTCGGCAACTAGGGTTTTTATTTAGTTGGACGATTAATTCTTGATTGCATGGAGTTCTTTGAAAATCTCTATTCTAGTTTGAACAATGCCGAATCTCATTGATCTAGCGAAGATGACAATATCTTTTGCAGGAATGTTGTCTGTCTAGCAAGCTCTTCTTCAGTTTTGTATAGTGCCATGCTGAAATCTGATCTCTTTCTGTAGTTCAAGAAGTTCCTTTCCTTAATATTCATTTGGAAGAGGACACTTTTAGCTACGAAAAATATTTTTTGGAGCAAGGTTTGATCTGTAGGTTTAATGGATTTTGGTTGCTACACAAATAGATCTTTGGGAAATGGAAACCTCTCTTGATGGATAATATGAGTATTTATCCTATGGCCCAGGGATTTTTTGTTGTTGTTTTTTACAATATTGGGGACAAGAAGGCCATTTTCTAATCCAAGTCTTAGGTCTGGGGTAGTGTTGATCTCTTCATGCAACTCTAATCCCCCACTTTTGATCCAGTTACCACATCAATCTCTATGACTCCTATTTAAGTAAGGCTTCAAAACCTTCTCTTGCATCTTTGGAAACTCCCATCATTATCTTTTATACACATAAAATAAAAAACCTCAATATAATATGAACTTTATATATATATATATATATAATAAAAAACCTCGCTATAAGCTGTCCTTTCTATTTTATTTCAAGATATTCTTTTCAGTATATTTAGTGTGTTAACCATCATCAAGATATACATATATACAAATGGAACTATAATATATATTTATATATTTCAAAGGTGAATAATTCATAGTTTATCCTGGGCCTTAATGGAACAAAAGCATTCAACTACAAACATCCTGCTTCTATTTAGTCCAATTTAGTACATTGAGAGATTGCTGAAAGATTGCTGGTAACAGGTGCGGTCAATGCCTGTAACCCAGTTTATGTATCCATTTTAAAGAAGTATAAATATGTTTAAGCAAAGCCGCCAAAGTAGACTTTCCAAAATCAAGCTTTCATTCATAAATTAAATATTACTACCTATCCGGCGCAACTTTTCAGCTCGTTGTTGTTGAATTCTTGGTTAAAAATAAGATCAAATGATTATTTCCATATTTTAATACCGTTGTTTATGTCAAATTCAAATGATTATTTCATTATTTCAGGAGTGTTGTTTTTCTTTTTGGTTTCTGTGAAAAAAAATGGGTTGATTTCGATATTTGTGGTTTAAAATATGTTTTTAAGTAACATCATTTTTAACCTTTCTAGCTCAAATGTTGCGGTCACTGCAGATATTTAAGATAAAAATTAGACTTGAATTGAAAAAAGGAGTTGCAGCTCACAGGTGAGTACTGCACTTGGACACTTCACTCAAACAAAGAGAACTCTCTTCGTACACTCTACCTCCATCAAATGAGTAATTACATCATTAAGTACATCATGAAGTTGCAACCAAACTCCTAAACTCTAGGAACAAATCCTAAACTAAGGAGATACATTACAACTTGTGTAACCATTTGTCCATTAATATAGAATAATATTAATTATTTTCAACTCCCCCCCTTAATGGAGGAAGGATTATCCTGAACTCCTAGCATCCCTCTAAACAATTCAAACTTTACACGCCCAAGAGGCTTAGTAAACTGTTGTTTCTCTCGAACAAAATGAACCTGAGTATCGATATGCTTGGTATTTTTATGAAAGACTGGATTGTATGCAAGCTTGATAGTACTCTAGTTGTCAGTTTTGATAATAGTTGATCCTTTCTACTCTTCTCCTGCATCGTTGAGAAGTCCTCTGAACCAGATAGCTTCACATGTGGCTGCACAAAATGCTTGGTACTTAGCTTCACATGAAGATAGAGCTACAATGCTCTGCTTTTTGCTGCTCCATGCTATGACCCCGGATCCAATGCTGAATGCGTAACCTATGATAGATCTTCAATCATCCAAGTTACCTGCCCAATCAGAATGAAAAACTTGCTAGAATAACATCAGAAGTGTCAGTGTACAAAATGCCATAATTACTAGTACCACTAAGATACCTCAACACACTTTTTGCTGCAACCCAGTGACTTTCGAGTGGTTTTGACATGAATTGGCTCAACACACTAACAAAGTATGCCAAATCTGTTCTAGTTGTAGTTAGATATATCAAACTGCCAACTAGCTGTCTCTACATGGTGGCATCCACCTCTTTAGTATTGTCGTCATTGCTCAACTTTAAGTTCTGCTGTAATGGTGTTGCTGCTGATCTGCACTGCTCCATTCTGAACCTTTCCAACAAGCTTCTGGCATACTTCCCTTGAGTAAGAAACGTTTGTCCAGAATCTTTCCATACCTCCAATCCCAAGCAATAATGAAGGTTTCTGAGTTCTTTCATCTCAAACACTTGTGACATCTGCTATTTGATTTCTTTGATCAGATTGTTAACATTCCCTGTTATGATCATACCATCTACATACAAAGAAATCAAAATAATCTGCCTCTGTTTATTAAACTTGGTATACAGATTTGGATCATTCAAGCTCCTATGAAAGCCATGTTGTACAAAAAGTGAATCAATTTTCTCATACCACGACCTGGGTGCCTGTTTTAAACCATAAGGTGCCTTTTTCAATTTACACACAAGATGTTCCTGCCCCTTTTTCACAAAACCTTCAGGCTGTACTAAATAAATTTCTTCCTTCAAGTCACCATTTAGAAATGTAGACTTAACATCTAGCTGGTGTAGCTGCCATTTGTGTCTTGTTTCTAAGGAAATTAGCATTCTAATGGTGTTTAATTTGGCTACAGGAGCAAAGGTGTCTTTGAAATCTATTCCCTCTTGCTGTGAGTAACCCTTTGCTACCAGTCTAGCTTTAAGTTTCTCTATACTCCCATCTGCATTTATTTTTGGTTTATACAACCATTTGCATCCTATGGGGGTTTTACCTTCAAGAAATTCAACCAAATCCCAAGTATGGTTTCTGTTTATTGATTCTATTTCCTCATACATTGCAGCCCTCCATGCATTAGATTTACTTGCTTCCTCATAATTTGCAGGTTCTACAATGTTTAAAATCTTTGACATTAGTGCATAGTCTTTCAATTTAGAAGGTAATCAAGTCTTCCTACCTGATCTCCTTGGTAGGGGACTTACCTCAAATCTGTCTATTTCAGCCTTTTCTGGGCTTTCATCTTTAATTACATTACCTGTTACTTCTTCTTCTTGTTTCTGCTCCTGCTCTTCATCTTCCTCACTGTTTTCTTCCATCAACAATGGAATGTGCCAATCACTCTTAGAGTCATCCTTTCCTTCTTCAACCTGTTCATGAAATATGACATCTCTGCATGCAAAAACTTTGTGAGTCACAAGATTAAATAACTTATATGCCTTGAACTCAGTGCCATATCCAACAAATATACTTTTCAGGGCTTTGGGATCTAACTTCTTCCTTTCTGCCTTAGGTATATGAGCATAAGCTTTTGACCCAAATATTCTTAAATGACTCACTACTGGTTTGAATCCAAACAATGCTTCAAAAGGGGTTTTGTAGCCTAAACATCTAGTAGGACTCCTATTCTTTAAATACACAGTAGTGTTAATAGCTTCTGCCAGAAGACCATTTGATAGACACTTACCTTGAAGCATGTTCCTTGCGCACTCCACAAGAGTTCTGTTCTTCCGTTCTGCCACTCCATTCTACTGTGGAGTGTGGGGCACTATAAACTGTTGCACAATCCCATGATGCTTGTAGAAATTCACGAACTTTCCCAACTTGTATTCTCCCCCTTGATCTGAGCGGAGAATTTTTATCCTTTTTCCTATTTGGTTTTCTACCATGGATTTGAACTCTTTAAAATACTGAAAGGCTTGACTCTTTTTACTCAGAAAGTATATCCATGAAAATCTAGTGCAATCATCTGTAAATAAGAGAAAGTAATATGCTCCTTCTAATGACCTAGTTTGCATAGGTCCACAGATGTCTGTATGCACCAGTTCTAAAATATCTCTTTCCTTTCTATTAACATGCAAAGGGAACACTTCTCTATGCATTTTCCCTAATGCACATCCATCACAATCCGGCTTAACATTATGGAAAACAGGGAGTCCATCAACCATAACTTTTCTCTAAAGTAGGATGAGGTCTGCAAGATTAAGATGGCCGAATCTCTGATGCCAGAGATCTTCAACTGTCGATCCAGTTGCAACCATTGCTTGCTGTGGCATACTTTTCACATCTAGTCTGTATAGATTCCCCACGCGCACTCCTGTTGCAACTGTTTCCATCTGGATATCCTTAATGACATAGTTAGTCTTAAAGAATTGAACTTGCATGTCCTGATCAATAATCATTGAGACAAAGACCAATTTTTTCTTAATTCCTGGAACATACAATACATTTTTAAGATGTCTAATGTCACCGCTCGGTAACTTTACAGGAATGTCACCATATCCTTTGATTTCATATCCAGTATCATCTCCTAAATAGATTTTCGACCCACATGAAGTTTCTTCAAGAAATTCAAAACAATGCTTCTTACCAGTCATATGTGAGGATGCGCCAGAGTCGAAATACCATATGTCGTTCTCATCTCCCTTTGAAGTTGAAAGAGCACAATTGACTATAAATAGTCGAAGTTCATGGCTATGGTCCTCTTCTTCCTCAACAAAGTAACCCTTATGTTTTCTCTGTTTGTTTCTTCCTTTGTTTTCCTGCCTCTTATAACAATCTTTAATCTGATGACCAGGTTTTCCACAGTAAAAACATTTCTTGTTGGGAAAATTATTGGCAGACATACCTTTAAACGGTCTCTTCTGAAATGTGTTGGCTCCTTTCTGCTGCTACTACTGCGGTTGTTGATGCTGCTTCCCTCTATACTGTCTCCTTTCTGCCATCAGAGCAAGGTCATTGCTCTGTGATTTCATATTTTGTTGTCACTCTTCCTGTAGCAGAATCCCTGTCAGCTCTTTAAATGAAGGGGCTTTCTCCCTTGCTGCCAGCCCTGTGATAAACATCTGGTATTCGTCAGTCATTCCGTTCAATGTGATCATGACCAGATCTGAATCAGAAACTTTCTCTTCAATATCTCCCAATTTGTCCTTCAGGTCTTTGACTCTAGCAATGAATCCAACAACGGACTCATTCTCCTCCATCTTCAATGCAAACAGCTTGCCTTTGAGTGACAAGACACGGTTTGTATTTTGTGTCTGGTATAGGTTTTTGATCATCATCCAAATGTTAGTGGCCGATTTACAGTCTTAATATGTGGGATAACATTGTCCTTGACGGACATCTTCAATATGACCTTTGCTTTTGTCTCCCTTTTATCCCAATCTTGTTCTTGTGTAGCTAATCCTGGTCTCAGCTCATTTCCTATAACGATCGACCACGCATTTGCACTTTCAAGTAAAGTCTACATCTTGAATTTCCAATTGGAGAAATTCGATCCATCGAGTTTGCCAGACTCGTGGAGATACAATTCTATACTATTATTCATATTAGACTGATAAAATTTCTCATCCTCTAATGAATAAGTCTATCCAACTGAACACTTTCAAGATACACTAAAAAAAAATCATCACATACCAGATTCGAACCTTTGTTTTGCTGAGAAAAACAAAATTGTACCTTCAATGAGCCACCACCGGGCAAGTCCGATCTACTGCCACCGAACAGATCAGAAACTCCAATGCGTCACCACCAGGCAAATCCAATTTGTTGCCACCGAACAGATCAGGAACTTCAATGCACCACCACTGGGCAAATCCGATCTGCTGTCATCGAGTAGATTTGAAATTTCAAAGTGCCACCACCGGGCAAAGCCGATCAGCAAAAAAATTGCAGATTTTCAAAAGAGAAAGAGGTTGGTGCTCCTTGATGGTGAAAGATCTGCGCTAAAAACAAAATCAATGCGTATTACGAAATTGGCGCGATTATCACTCTCAATTCCACGCCAATAGAAATTTCTGGCGCGCTGGCGCGACTATCACTTTCAAAACCGTGCCAAATGGCGCGACTATTCCTTAATAAACCATGCCAACCCTTCTTTCCGCTAAAAAGTGGTGTGACTATTCGCAACGAAACCTTGCCAACCCTTCTTCCGCTCAGAGATGATCAGTCATCTGAGACCTGTGCTTCAGGTGTTACTGTAGTCCACCTGATTCTACGAATGCTTCTATATACACTACCGCCACTACAGTTCTGTAAGCAATGATGCATCCTAAAAAAAAAAATTAAGGTTGTCCCTACTCTGTGCTCTGATACCAAGATAAAAATCAGACTTGAATTGAAAAAGAAGGAGTTGCAGCTCACAGGTGAGTACTACACCTGGAGACTGTACTAAAAAAAAAAGAACTCTCTTCGTACACTCTACCTCCATCAAATGAGTAATTACATCATTAAGTACATCAGGAAGTTGCAACCAAACTCCTAAAATCTAGGAACAAATCCTAAACTAAGGAGATGCCTTACAACTTGTGTAACCATTTCTCCATTAATACAAAATAATATTAATTATTTTCAACTATTTAATGAATCTTGTCTGTTATTTGATGAGAACTAAGACTCAACAGTTGCGGCTGAATTATGTCTGTTTGTTGACTGAGAACTAACGCTCAACTGCTGACATTTAAACCCTTTTTACTCAAATGTTGCAGTACAATTATGTCTGAGAACTAAGACTCAACCGTTGTGAGACTTACCCTTAGTTTCGCATCGTTGAGATACCCAACCCGACTTGATCCCTGCAGTTATATATTGCAATATTTCAGAAGCTTTCAGGAGGGCCGAGCCCGGGTGGAGGCCACTCGTATGTACAAAAATCATCGTTGACAATGAGGATGTAGTTATCGCACAAAATAAAACATATAGTAAGGGTGATTTTTTAGTGATCACACAAAATTTTATTATTACTATTAACCTGGTGAGGAGTAGATTGCATTAGAAGGTGGAGCAAACCAGTGGAGTGCTGAACTCTTATCACACATTTTCACGAGCAAAATAATGGCTTAAGAAGAGTCCATCACGTTTTCCTCTTATCAACTTTCTCTTCTAGTTCAATTTTCTTTTTCATAGTTATGTAGAGTACGTTAGGTTTTTCTCTTATCAACTTTTTTCCTCGTTCAATTTTATTTTTCATAATTATGTAGAGAGATGTAGCTATTTGACTGCTAAGTATATAAAGGGATGTTTTGCACTTGCGACCTCTTACCAGGAAACACGTGCTCTGAATCATTGGGTCCGTTAAATATCATGTTAGAATGTCATATGAAATGAGTTATGAGTTATTATTTTTAGGAATCCTCGTGTTGATAAGTCATGGTAGTGATTTAACCTCTACTTATTTTTTTAGAATATTCTTAGTAGTAGTAAAAAATATAGGTGATTAAAAATACACCATTCTTTTTCTTTCATTTTTAAATTAAATTGAGGTTAAGTC
>APFE030612871.1:0-12927 GCA_000404065.3 Pinus taeda | reverse complement strand
AGTGGGTAACAAATTCAATTTGCATTTTAAAATATTATAATTTAAATGATTTATTGAATTTACCTGTTATTATATTGCATTTGAATTGTGTTGTACGTAGAAACTATTAGAAAAATAAATTTATGGGGAGGTAGAGGAGAGGAGTCTACCTCAGAAATCCATTGTGGCAAAGTCAACTTGGGAGGATATCCCAATCACACAGGGACTTAATTAAAGAAGAAGTTTTACACAAAACAAAAAAAGTCAAATTGGGAGGATATCGCAACCACACAGGGACTTAATTAAAGTACAAGTTTTGCACAAAACAAAACAGAGTAAAACAGAAAAGGTCGTGGTAAATCTATTTGTGAAAGATTAATACCATAATGCAACTAGCCACACTTTATATTATATGTCAAAACATAAGGAGATTATATTCACGTGATAATGGAGGTTGTAGCTCCAAGTGAAAACACAAAAGACTGACTGTGATTTATGCATCACTGGGTTGCAAAGTAAATGTTTGTAAAACTCCGTAAAATCGCCCACCAATATTTCCTCCACAATTTTCTTGTGAGTACCTCACAGACTCTCGCTCTCTAACTTGCCCAACATTACAAATGACTTTTACATCCATATTTATCTCAACATACAAATTTGACATTAATACATGGCAGAGAAAATAATTAATATGCAACATGGGCGATTTTACATAATAAATGGTTTTCTGAACTGCAGGTGTTGTGGAGTGCGGGCAACAGCCGCAGAGTGAATGCTTGCCCATATTTATTTACCAACTTCATTAAGTGCCTTAACTTCTCTGTTGTATTGCAGAATGGTCAGCGTTTTACTTCTGCTCTGACTTCAGTCCTTTTTGCTGCAAACAAAATCGCAACCGTGCAGTAGTCGACTGGGCAAGAATGGTATTTGTCAATGTGTTTAAGGCGATGGTTGGGATTATTATTTCCAACACTCCCCCTTAATCACAAATAATGCCATTGAAAATTCTCAAACACTCTCTGAGATAAACAAAACTTTCATGTGCCAATGGCTGTGTGAAAATATCATCAAATTGTTCCTGTGACCTACAATGTTGCAATACAATTTCATCATTGTTAATCAACTCTCTAATAAAATTATATTTAGCATCAATATGCTTGGTCCTCTTATGAAAAACATAATTCTTTGAAAATGCAGTTGCGGATGTGTTGTCACAGAAAATAGTTGTCATTCCCTCTTGGTCATGGTGAAGATCCCTCAACATCCTTCTCATCCAAACTGCCTGACACACTGCTACTCTTGCAACGACATATTCAGCTTCTGTTGTTGACAATGAAACTATCGGTTGCTTCTTGGATTCCCATGAAACGGCTCCAGAACCCAAATGAAAAACATATCCTGACGTGCTCTTTCTGTCATCGACATGTCCTGCCCAATCATTGTCAGTGTAACCAACCACCTTGAAATCATTTGTTGTGGTGTACAAAACGCCATACTATTTTGTCCCATTGACATACCTTAGAATTCTTTTTGCTGCTTGCCAATGTGTTTCCTTGGGTGTCTCCATGAACCTCGACACCAAGCTTACTGCATACATTATATCCAGCCTAGTGGCGGTCAAATACATCAAGCCACCTATCATACTTTTGTATAATGTTGAATTGACATTGTTGTTGCAATCTTCTTTGCTCAGCTTCAACCCCATGACAATTGGAGTTGGTGTGGGCTTGCTGTTCGACATCTTAAACCTCTCCAAATGTCCGCTACATACTTTGCTTGAGAAATAAAAATTTCGTTTTCTGTTTGCTTCACTTCTATGCCCAAAAAATATCTTAACAACCCCAAGTCACTCATTTCAAATTCATTATTCATTACTTGTTTGAAATCAACGATGAGGAAATCACCACTGCCTATAAAAATAAAATGATATACATATAAGATGACAATAAGAATCTTAACATCACTCTCTTTGATGTAGAGGGTAGGCTCTCCGTCACATTTGTCGAAGCCATTGTCCAGCAAGTAAGCATCTATCTGGCTATACCATGCATGCAATTCTTGCTTCAACCCATAAAGAGATTTCCTCACCCAATACACTTTGTCTTCTTGGCCTTCTACCTCATAACTAGGCAATTTCGCAACATATACTTCCTCTTTCAGCACTCCATTAAAGAAGATTGATTTTACATCCATTTGATACACTTTCCATTTATGTTGCATGACAATCACCACAACTGTACGCATTGTCTCCATCCTCATGACTGGCGTGAACATCTCCACATAATCTCTTCCATGTCATTGCTTGTGTCCTTTGACAACTAGCCTTGCTTTGTGCCTTTCAATCTTATCGTTGACATTGCTCTTGGTCTTATAGACCCACTTCACTCCAATGGCATGTTTTCCTTGCTGCAAGTCCACTAACTCCCATGTGTTGTTCCTTTCTATTTCTTCTATTTCTTCCTCCATTGCCACAACCCATTTTTCTTCTTTCACCACATTTAAAAAATGGATTGTTTCATCTACATGAGCAAACAACGCAAATAAGGAATTTTGACCAGCACTGTTATCAACCTCATTTTTCTCATAAATTTCATTTAAATTTCTAAATTTTGGTCTTCTTGTGCTTGCTAAAGATGGGCTTGACATGTCACTTGGTGTTAGGCTTTGTGGAGTGCTTGGAGAAGTACTCTCTTGACTGCAAAACACTGTGCTATTATTTTTTGATGGTGTTCCTTTCTTCCTTCTTTATTGCGCTTGAATTGGTGTAAAGGGAGTCACTGTTGAGGAATTACATGTTTCTGTCAATTCCTCTTTGTCCTCATGTGGTATACATGCTTTCACATTGACTATCTTCTCTAAACTTCCATCCCATGCTTCCTCTTCTATGAACTACACATCTCTATTGATTATGACTTTCTTGGTTGATGGATTATAGAGCTTGTATGCCTTGGATTTGTCACTGTATACAACAAATATACATTTCTCCCCCTTGTTGTCCAACTTCTTCCTCAACTCATTTGAGACATATGCATACGCCACACATATAAAGACTCTCATGTGAGTGACACTATGCTTTATTCCACTCCATGCATCTTCAGGAACTATGTTCTAGATGCTTTTGTTTGGGCATCTATTCAAGATATATGCTATACGTGCGACAACTTCAACCCAATAGTCATTTGGCAAATGCTTTGCCTTCAACATACTCCTTTCCATTTACATAATGGTCCTATTCTTCCTTTCCACCACACCATTTTGCTTAGGTGTATAGATTGTTGTAAATTTCTTGTGAATTCCATGCTCCCTGCAAAATCGAAGGAATTCATTTGAGATGTATTCGTCACCTCTGTTAGTCCTAAGGACTTTGATGTAGTGTCCAATTTACTTCCCAACAAGAGCCTTGTACTGGCGAAAGCACTCAAACACTTCACTTTTCTGTTTTAGGAGATAAACCCATGTATTCCTTGTGTAGTCATCTATGAAGGTCAATAAATAGTGGTTGCCACCAATTGATGGTGTCTGCATTGGTCCATATAAATCTAAGTGGAAAATCTCAAAAGGTGCTTTTTCCCTTACTGACTTTCCTGCTGGAAATGTCTCTCTATGTCTCTTGCCTAAGATGCATCCTTCACATAGGCTATCCAGTTTTTCTATGAGTGGTAATCTCTTCAGCATGCCTTTCCTATGCAACAAATTCAAACCTCCAAAGTTGAGATGTCAAAATCTCAAATGCCATAACCAATTTTCATCTTTGACCTCTTCTTGATAGTTCACTTGTGTGATAGCTGCCTCTTTTCTTCCATCCTCTTGTGAGTTCATTGATAGTTGTGCTTGTGCACATTCTTCCTTCAAATCTGATCTTATATTTAGGGGAAACATTTTGTTGCTTTTCATCAGAATCTTTGTAATCAACTGTCTACTTGGAGGCCTATCCAATATTGTGCACACATCATTTTTGAAGAAGACATTATAGCCCTTTTGCATGAACTATCTAATGCTTATGAGGTTATGCTTCAGATCGGGGACAAAGTAAACATCTGAGATGTACTTCTTCTCCCCCTTCTTTGTTAGGATATTAACTCTTCATTTTCCCATGACAGAGACTTTGCTATCACTCCCTAATGTCACTTCATGTTTCACACCTTCATCTAGATTGGAAAACATTTCTATGTTCCCTGACATGTCATTGCTACACCCTGAATCTAGATACCATATATCACTTTGTTTTTCTTGTGCTACATTACAAGCTAAAAACATGCTATCATGGTTCTAATTTTCTTTTGTGAAATTTACACTTGGTTTGTTACTAATTTCATATTGCTTCTTTCTACATTCATTTGCATAATGACCATACTTCTTACAATAATGACATTGGACTTAATATTTATCATACCTTTGACCTTATGCTTGATTTTGTCTTGGGCTTTGACTTGGATTTTGATTGCTACCCCTTCCAGTTGAGCTTGAGGGGTTGCTTCTTCTACCTATGTGTGGGCTTGTTCCTCTTCCTCTTCCATATGATTTTCATCTACCTTGACTTTGATCAAATGAAACTTATGTCTTGAAGGCATGCTCTAATGAGGAGCTCGTTTCTTTATTCAATCTATGTTCATGAGAAATTAGTGATGCATGATGCTCATCCACTGATAACTATGAGAGATCCTTTGTCTCTTCTATGGCCACAACAATGGCATCAAGCCTTGCAGGCGAAATTCTCAAAAATTTCTCAACTATTCTCCTTTCTTCAAGTGTCTCACCACGAGACCTTATTTGAGTAACTAACCCAATTACATGTGTAAAAAATGAGTCTACATTCTTAGATTCTTTCATACAAAGTGTTTCAAAATCTCTTCTCAACATTTGCAATTTTGTTGTCTTGACTTTTTTCATTCTTTGGTAGGCTATCTCGAGGGTGTCCCATGCTTGCTTGGACTTCATTGCTACTGCAACCCTTGGGAAAATACTTTCATGAACTGCTTGAAAAATGCAGAAGAGGGATTTTGCGTCCTTCTTCCTGTTGTCCCTCAACAAATCTCTTTCTACTTGAGACAAGGCATTGTATGTTGATGCATCTACTGGTTCTTGAAAACCATTCTTTGCCAAATCCCAAATATCTTGAGACGAAAATAGGGCATTCATTGTAATAAACCAATAGTCATAATTTTTTCCATTAAACTGAGGTATATGAGGATTTTTCAAGCTTTTTCTTAATCTTGCCATTTCTGAGTGAGAAAAAAAACTTCTACCTCCTGGTAAATATGTAAAAAAATAATCTGCGCTCAAAACAATTCTTTTAACTGCTAGTAAAAACACTTGATTTTACACTAACAATATTTAACTTGATTGGATACCATGTTAGAAAAATAAATTTACGGGGAGAAATAGGAGAGGAGTCTAGCTTAGAAATCGGTTGTGGAAAAGTCAACTTCAATGGCGATGGGGATATTGCAACCACACAAAGACTTAATTAAAATAAAAGTTTTACACATAACAAAACAGAGTAAAACAAAAAAGGTTTCAGTAAATCTATTTGTGAAATATTAATACCATAATGCAACTAGCCACACTTTATATTATATGTCAAAACATAAGGAAATTACATTTGCATGATAAATGGAGGTTGCAGCTCCAAGTGAAAACACAAAAGACTTACTGTGATTTACGCGTCACTGGGTTGCGGAGTAAATGTCTGTAAAACTTTATAAAATGGGTTTTCATGCACCCACCAATATTTCCTCCATGATTTTCTCCTCACTACCTCATTGACTCTCACTCTCTAACTTTGCCAACATTACATTTACATCCATATTTATCTCAACATACAAATTTGACATTAATACATGACATTTAAAATAATTAATATGCAACATGGGCATTTTTACATAATAAATGATTTTTTGAACTACAGGTTTTGCAGAGTGTGGGCAACATTCGTGGAGTGAATGCTTGCCCATATTTATTTACCAACATCATTGAGTACCTTAAATTCTCTGGTGTATTGTGGAATGGTCAGCATTGTACTTTTACTTTGACTTTAGTGAGTCTGCAACACATCTGTCCTGGCTTCTTTGGATGGTTGACCAAGTAGCTCTCACTATTTTTTTTTAAACAAGAGATCCAAAAGGTTGTGGTGTCGCCCCATAATAGACGTAGGGATTTCTATCAAGAGCATGCAAGTCAAAATATTATGATTCTCAATCCAGCTTGCATTTCGCATCCAAGTAAAGAGCTCTTATCCAACAAAACCTCCAGATTAACATTTGAGGAACCAGAGCTGCGACTATAGCGAGACAGATCATGAACATGGCTCCCAATCTAAGCACCTCATGGTTCTGTACAAGACCAAAAAGAAGCTAGCAGTACATGATTTTCTATGAGTTAGTCAGTTGGTTCACTCCACGTAGCCACAAAAAATTTCGAACCAGGCGCTCAACAGAAATGTCAGAACAAAATGATGCACCTAGGGTACCACATCAGTAAGGTTTTTCTTTGAAATGGGTAAACATCGCACACTAAAATATGCTCTCGCTAGACACACTACTCACACCAATTCAATCTATATCTACAAGAGGATATCTAGGCTCTCCCTTAAGGGAGTTACCCATAGAGCCACTGACTCCAATATCAATTTGAAAAAACTATTTCACATAAATTACATGCATTCTATTAAACATCATATATAAATACAACAAGTATTAGTTTAAGGTAGAAATTCTATCTTAACCATACAATCAACTAGTTGAGAAAATATCTCAACCAAACACCAAAGTCGGAGTTATTTTAGTTGGACTAAATCTTTGAGATCTAACTAATTAACAATTAATCAACTCACATAACAATTTCATTTATGATGATGAATCTCATTCAATGTGCACAAGACAAGAAGGAGCTAAATCTCCAAGTCAATTTTATTTAGTGAGTGAAATTTCAATTATTGAAGTAAACCAGTGTTTCCTATATCTCCAAGAAAGTGGATTATGTATGAGCTTATCAATTAACAAAACCTAAACTTAAATGACTATTACATCTATGGATAAAGTGGAATTTCCTCCTCTTGGAACCCAAGCAGTTTGGAATTTGGTTGTCACAGTGTTTTGTCTAACCAGCACCAAAATTCAATTCAACTTTAAGTGACTATGCTCATCCCTTCAATGCTCTCCTGGTAAAATTTTGACTTAGTGGGGTTTGGTTGTCACTGTGTTCTGTCTAATTGCCATCAAAATTCAATTCAACTTAAGGGACTGTGATCATCCCTTCAATGTTGTCCTGGTAAAAGTTTGAGTTAGTGGGGTTTGGTTATCATTGTGTTCTGTCTAACTGCCTTCAAAATTCAATTCAAGTTAGGGGTTTGTGTTCATCCCTTTAATTCTCTCCTGATAAAAGTCTAAGTTAGTGGCAATAAATCTGGGTCAAATTCATAGAGCTACAATATCGTTGGATCACAGTAAATTTGTATCCATAAATATTGTGAAATGTTGAATACAAAAATACTCCAATGTTGAATGTCATCCACAACCAAATAAGTCAGCTTCAAAATTAGTTTATGGGAAGAGGAGGAGTTCTTTATTATCAAATAGAAAAGAAACATAACGTGAAATGTATGGTTCATGGAGTGCCTCGGTTGCCTGTGGAAGTAGGTTTTATAGGGTCTCGAAGCATGTACTATGTGTTTTTTAACTTCTTCCTTTGTAAGATTTTCTTAAACTTTCCATGAACTACTTAAAATTAAGAAAATATTATATTAAGTGAGATTTTTTAAATTTTCAATGAACCGCTTAATGGTTGGCTATGGTTGATTTTCATATTGAGACATTATTTGTCACAATGCAACATTGGACCATTGTTGACAATGGAAGACCATGGTTGTCACAATGTGGCATTGGAATAAGAGATAGTATTGTCACAAATGCAAACATGGTTGACCATGGTTGATTACATATTGAGACAATCCTTGTCACAATGCGACATTGGTTGGTTTTCGTATTGAGAGAATATTTGTTACAAACTGACGTTGAATCATGGTTGACCATGATTATAAACCTAATGGATTTGTAACAAACCCAAATATTAATACTATGAACCCTATGAATAATATTATACCCTAGGAATATGAACCCTTAGATTAATAAATCTGAGGGACTAATACTAAAAACACAAGGGAATAATATTAAACCCAACGGATAAATATTATGAAACTAAGGTATAAAAACCATAAGATAAATATTATAAACCCTAAAATAAATATGGTTGACCAAGGTTTACTATCGTTGATTTTCATACTCAAACAATCTTTGTCACATCTGATGTTAGAACATGGTTGATTTTCATATTGAGACAATCGTTGGCACAATGTAACATTGGACGAACACATTAAATCCTCACCTTTTTAGTTAAAAATTCAACGAATTACATATTAATAATATGTTTAGTAATCTTAAAAAAATATTGTACAATTTTAATTTAGTGTAAATATATATTCAGATTTAATATTTAATTTTAATAACCATATTTCTTCTGAAATTCTAGCATCATTTTGAGGAAATTTGGCCATTTTTTTAGATATTACAATTGTCAAGTTCAAGAATTTGAGATGTTGCAAGGGTTCTTGAGGGTCCTAAATCCATTTTCACCATTAAAAAAATATGTTCCAAGGGTTCTTGAGAGTCCCGAATCCATTTCCACCATTTAAAAATATTCAAATACTCTTAGTTTCAAATTGTTTGAAAAAAATATAACCAAATTCCTAAAAACAAAAAAAAATCTACTTACACAAGTCCACGTAAAATATTAATCCCTTAAATTTATTAATATCCTCAAATTTTACTAAATTATTTATATTATTTTTTAAATTAAACACTAATAAATAAAATATGGAAATAAACTAAACATAGAATCACAAAACATTGAGATTACATTGAGATGAAAAAAACCTTTCATGAAAAGGCCTCATAACACATAGGTTAAATATATTAAATATAACATTAAAATTAATGAGAACCATATGTGACCTTTCTATTTCCATATATTCTTTTGAGTATCTTTAGGGTTTTGCCCATTCACACCTTTATCCAAATTTTATATATAGAGGTAATAATTCATAATTTATCTCAAGCATTGATAGATCAAAAGTATTCAAGTACAAAAATTCAGCTTCTAGTACAATTTGGTACGTTGAGAGATGGGTGGTAATAGGTGTGGTCAATGCTTATAAGTCATTTTATGTATCCATTTGAAAGAAGTATAAATATGTTTATCACTCCATTTGAAAGAAGTGTTTACATAAATATGTTTGATCAATGGAGAAACCACGAAATATATAGTACAGGAAATAAAATAAAATATACAATGTTTTATGGAGTTTTATATGTACAATATTTACAAACATATACAATTACTTCAAATAACAAATAAAAAAGGATATGTTTCCCACATGGAATCATATATTTCCTAAGGGGCTTCCTCTATCCCAAAGTGCCTTCATTGCACTTTTACTTACTCAATTACTTCATTCTAGAGCATGATGAGATCCAGACCTTTAATCAATCTTGGAGAACACTACTAATTCTCTCAGTTGGTTAAATAATTCATCATTATGTGGAAACTAATTCCTATTCTTGATGGTCACTTTATTTAACTGCTTGTAGTCAATATGGAGTTTGAGTGTCCCATTTTTTTCTTTACAAACAATACCAAAGCTACCCATGGTGACACACCTATCTAAATGTATCCTTTATGAAACATTTATTTTAGTTGTAGCTTCAACTCAATCAGTTCTGACATACTCATCCAATATGTTGCCTTGGTCACTAATGCTACTCCAGACACCAACCCAATTGAAAATTATAATTCTCTGTGAGGAGGAAATTCAAGAATGTCCTCTAGAAACAAAACTCTAAACTATCACAACACGAGATATCTCTTTAGTATTTCACTTTCTTCCTTTTCAGCATGGCTATTGACCTTGTCATCACTAGTAATTTGCACAACAAACAAATAACAACCCTATCGATAGATGTGCTTGGCCTGCATGGTCATAAAAATTCCTTACCAAGTTGGCCTTTTTCTTCCCGTGCAATATTCCTTTCCTTCCCACTTCATTTAGGCCCTCAATTTCCTTCTCATAACAATAAACCTTGGTATGGTGCTTATATAGCCAATCCATACCCAATAGTACGTTATACATCCCCAAAGATAACATGTTTAGGTACATTGATTTTGGCATGCCTTGTAGCTCAATTGCACAAGATTTTACCCAATTTCTCACTCTTTTCTTCATTCTGTTTCCAATTGAACCAACCATGGATCTGCTTACAATTCTTGGCCCAAATTAATTTTTTCCACCAGCTCTGATTTAACATAACTGTAGTTAGAACCAAAATCAATTAAAATGGAAGCAAATTTATTTCACAACTTACCTTCCATCGCAATGATGGATGCATGGTGGTCTCCCTAGCAATTGTCCATTTTTGCCTAAATTCTAGGCAAATTTCAAGCCACATCACCCACTGTGAAAGCTTGTGGGGCACTGTAAAACTTTGTCCCAATGCTTTTTTGATGTGGGAAATCCCTTTTCCTGCTATTTTCACCATACATCCAACATTTTGGTTATTCTTTACATTCATATTTTTTCTACTCTATTGTTGGTTGTTGTGTATTTCCCTTAGCAACTTGCATGATTTTCTGCTACAACCAATTTATTGTAGTTGGGTGCTTACTTTCCTTTTTATTCATGTATTTATTGGGCCATTTATTTTTATGTACAACATTGTCCTTGGCTTTCTAATCACTTTTAATTGCTGGTTTGTGCTTTTTCTTCTCATAGCTGAGTTTCAACTTTTTAATGGCATCATTCAAAAATTGGGGTTCCAAAATCTCAATCTGATCCTTGAATTCTAGAGGTAGGCCATTGATGAACCGTTGGATTTTTTCCTTCTCATCCTTGGGATATGGCACGTACCTCAATACCTCTAGGAACTTGGTGATTTATACCTCATATGACATTTGTTCCATTCTGAGATCATAAAAATAATTTTCCTTGCTATCATAATATCGCTTCGACGCATATTAATTCCTTAAAAGCTTCTCAAATTCACTACAAGTCAATTCTTCTTCAATGATGCCACTTACAATTTTTAGATCTTCCCACCATATGTCTTCCTTTCCTTTCAAGTTGTAGGTGGCAATATTTTAATTCACATTTTCATAATAATCATGAACTCTAAAATATTTCTGCATGGCCAACAACCAAGGTTTTGCATGTTTATATTTCTTCATTTCTGTTAGGCCCCTATACTACTAGTGTAACCCCTTATTGTTATTAGTACAACCCACTTATTATATTGATTTACCCATTTAGTGCCCATATTGTTACTATTGTGCCCCATAGAAGCCCACTATTGTTATTATTGTGCCCTTACATTAATATTGTTATGTTAGCTCTGTTTATGTTATGACCCCTTAGACTCATATATATAGAAAGGAGATCTTTTCATTTGTATCATCCAAGAATTGTTCATTTAAGTAATGTAAAGGAGGTTTACCCCTTGAAGAGGCTGAATTCTAAGGCGTTGATATATCTTTTCTTGAGTTGGTTTCATAACATTTAGTATCAAAGCTTTGGATTCTAGGGTTTCGTTGCTCCAAACAGGTCATCATGGCATTTTCGCTATAACTTTTTTTTTTGCGATGTTTCAGAAGCTAAAAAAAAAAAACCCATTTGAGAAGACATCACGCTGAAGCTCGGGTCTAAATTTCAGAACTTTTCGCGCTATATTTGAGGAGATATGATCTGAGGAAGTTGGTCTCTTTGCAGACTCCTGAATTACACTCCAAACAGGTGACCTGGGGAAAATTGTCATAAATTTATCTTTGAGCATCAGATTGAAATTTCGTATGAAGTTATAGAAAAAGGACGGAATGTAGTTTCTTGTATATATCTTTTAGAGCAAAAGGTCGAAACAGTGACTCGTGGCACGTCGTACAAGTTCGCTATACTGAACCAGTCTATAGTCAGGTCAGTATGGGAGATTTCGCATAACTCTTCCTTGGAGAATCCAAATTGGATCAGATTGGTGCCATTGGAAAGAGGATGCAGAGGGCTACTACAGGTCGAAATTTCAGAATTGAAAGATCCAAAAGTACAGAGTTACAGTTGTTTCAAGATCAAGCTCCTAAAATCAAGAAAAAACAAGATGAGGAAGTTTGATGGCAAGGATCCCGTAAATTGGATACTTCAGATGGACCAATATTTTGATCTACATGGTGTACCACTGTTACAAAAGGTATGTATTGCATCTTCATATTTAGAACCGGATCCATTTTTATGGTATGAAGGGCTTTGTTCTTGTAAACAACTTGTTACGTGGTCAATTTTCATGGAGGAAATGATAGCACATTATGAGGATACAAAGAGAAACACCTTCTTTAGAGCAACACCACAACAATTGGAAAGAGTAAAATGGCTTTGTGACATAGTGGAAAGAAAAATTATGGAAACTAGGAAGCATACCCCTCACAAATATAATGATGGAAGTGTTGTTTCTCCTAGCCTTCCACAACCTACAAGGGTTACACCACAACAATTGGAAGAAAAAAGAGAAAAAGGGCTTTGTTACAATTGTGATAGAAAATGCATTAAAGGTCATAAATGTGCTAAGAAGAAATTATTTTACATATATTATGAATATGAGGAAGAAAAGGATCAAGAAAAATCAAAAGAAGAGGATATGTGCGAGGACCCCACCTCAGAGAAAGAAGAAATGAATCATACCATATCTTGTAAAACATTGGCAAGAATTACCACTCCTCAAACTTTCAAGATAGAAGGACATATCAAGAAGGAAAAGGTGCAAGAAGTGAAAGATCACATCAAGAAAGAAGAAATGAATCCAACCATATCTTGTAATTCATTGGTCGAAATTACCACTCCTCAAACTATCGAGATAGAAG
>APFE030612839.1:89558-108113 GCA_000404065.3 Pinus taeda | reverse complement strand
TATTACTTCCGGTTAATAAATAGTAAAAATATAAAACACTTTAAGCAAAATTTTAGAAACATTACTGATAAAATCGGTAGATTTTTTTGAAAATTTGGGTTACAACTGTCAATCTTCAAGATTTTGGGTGCCCTAGAGGTTTTTGATGGTTTGAATCCACTTCCACCATCAAAAAACGATTCAAACACTCCAATACCCTGATTTTTTGAATTTTTTTACCGGTTTCCAGCTGAAAAACTGTCTTCCGGCAATTTGTAGCTTTAGTAAACAATGACCAAATAAAAGTTTCCTGTACAATCACTTTCCTTCTCACTCCCCACACTGAGTAATATTTTCAAAAAAACAAAAAAAATATTTCTAAAAGACAAAAAGATGATGTATATCAGAGCCCACCATAATGACAACAAAAAAAACCAATTTTTATTTTTATTTTTATAAAAAACCATGCAAAATTTTCAAACTGAACCCAGTTCTAATAGCTGCAAGTCACTTTTCAAAAAGATCTTCCCTGCCTACTGATACTTTTGCTTAAATACGACCTCATTGTTGACACGGACCCCTGATATTACCTAGTGTTCCAATAATTTTATTTGTGAACTGAGACAATGTTCCTAACTTGCATTCAATTGAAATAGGCCAATAAACCATAAATTGAGTATTACAAGGTTCTCCAATAATTGGTAATGGAAATTTAGCTTCCACTCAAGAAGCTATTTGAAACGTAGCCTGTATTGAGATTACAAAAATGGAATTTGAGTGCTGCATACTTTGATATTTGGAATTTAGTGGTCAAATTGTTTATCATCAAAGATCTTAATGGTCAAATTTTGTCAACATCCTCACAAAATCGTTTAAATTTTTAACTTGGGGATTATTTTCAATTCTTGTAATCATAAAAATTTCTGTCAAGACAATATAATAATATATCTAATTTTTTTATGTCGTTTTGGTAATGGTAAACGTAAAAGCTAGTATTTGTTTAATGCGAAAGAATTACATTTTCATGCCGAGGGCTTCGAAATATTCATGCATGTTTAATTTCTCAAGTAACTCATTTAGTTGAGACAGAACAATAGGGTTCGATGAGTTTAACCATATTTGATTGGCTTGTATCGTTAATTATTTATTGAGTTAGTGGTTATGATATTGGTTAATTAGTTTAGATTTTTGATTATTATTTTTGTAGGAAGACAGTAGATATTGCAACAGGTGTTTGGTCAAAATTATATTAGTTTAGGTTTGATTAAAAAAATTGTAGTTTTTTTTATAGTACAACATTACACATTGAAATATATCATTTTTTAAAAAATAATTTAGTTTATTTATGTTTAATTTGATTGGTTATCAAATTGAACATGTTATTGCCCTTTATATTTATTAATGTGCCCATTACCTATATTAATTAATTAGAAGTACATAGATCCCATCGAGGTGTAAGATGGACATTTATGATACAATTTGTTTTGGGAAAGTGATAAAGTTATTGCTAATGAGTATGATCATTTTACATTCCTATTTATAGAAAATGGCTAATAATTAATATAATCCAATAAAAAATATATTATTAAAAAATATATTATTTAAAATCACATATATAATTTAAAATGATTATTTAAAATCACATATTAATTTAAAAGGATTTATTAATGGTATGTTAGAGATATATTTTTATTTTTACATTATATTTTTAAGGGGTAGAGGTCACTTAGGTTTTTGTGAGAACTTAATCACATAGGATAGATTTTACACTATTAATGAATGAATGATATTCAAAATAATAAGATGTTTGAATAAATATAAAATTTCTCATATTCACAAACCAAGATATAATAAAAATTTATGATAAGACCTCTATACCCAGGTCTAATAATAAGGTTTTCATAAGACCATATCCACAAACTATAAAAAGCCAAATGTAAACTATTAATAATTATTTCTATGTTGAAATACAAATAATGTTAATTTATAAATTTAATAATGCATTTAATTACAATTTAAAATTAATCTAATTATAACATTTTAAAATTTTAAATCTTTGTATTTTTATTGTTTTCTACTTTAATTCAGCTATATTTAAACTAAGCGGTAGATATAACTACTATGTAGCCCTTGTTTAAATGGTAATTTTAATTATAACTTGGGAATTAATTCTTGAAACACACACATACATGTATGTACTTACTTTATACACACACATGTGAGATTTTTTTCTTTCTTTCATTTTTCGCACAATTTCTTATTCAAGTGGTAAGTTTGAGGTTAATTACTAAGATACACAAACATGTATATGCATATGTATATGTACATATGCACATACATATATCTATGAAGCCTTGTGCAAAATCTCATCCAACGAAACTTGATTGTTCAAGGTCATAGTCACTAAGGGGTCATGGGATTAATTCTTTAAGAGTCTTGTTGGGTTACCAATTGTAGGGAAGAAGGGGGAAATTCCTTGAAATCTATGTTCCGAAAATAAATAAATAATTTACATGGAAAATGTCCTCAAGGAAACCCTCCATGTGCTTTCTCACATTTTGTGAATGATGCAATAGGAAATGTTGTTGAAGTACACATTTATTTGTAACTAAAAGGAACTTTAGTAGACTTGAACCTATGGCTTCTCAACAATCTATGCCTTGAAACTAATTGGCTTAAACCAATTGCGTGAACCCATTAAGCTAATACAATCACACAAGCTCTGCCCCTCCTCAGAATATTTGAATTGAGGGTGGCTCAACTACCACACACAATAGTTGCTATTACCCCTGAAGGACTCGAATAAATTTGAACCTATGATGTATGGCCTCCTCATTGGCAATATGTATTGGGTGGATGGTTCAATTGATCGATTATATTGCCAAGGAAGGTTAAGTTTGTCTAGCTTGGGTGATTAAGAGGAGAAGTTGTTATCCTGCCCACTAATGTTCAAATATTTCTTATGACATGTTTGCCCCTTATAAGCCTATTTGGTTACCACATGTTTTCTCCTTATAAGCCTATTTGAGGTACTAGCAATCTCATTGTCATACATGTGCTTAAAGGTGGTACAAGATGTTTCCAAATGTTTTTTTAGCTAAGGGGCTAGTACAACTGATTATTACTGGGCATTTGGCTAGTTCCATGTTGACAAGTAATTAGTTTGGATCCCCTTAGGTGTTGAGTATGTGTTATATTCTTTGCATAACTAGCCCCATGCATGATTTTTATGTGCTAGGCATAATAGTGGGGTCATAAGGGGGCAAAGCCCCTGAAAAAAAAAAAAAAAATATGTGCTTTTTTGCATTCTTTTTTGGCACACTATTTTCGCTTTTGACAATTTTGTGTTTTAGCCCATGGTTTTCTAATTATGGTTAAGGAATTAAGGTTGTAGTCTAATATGGGTCAATCAAATAAGGGTTTTTGATACTGGGAGATACTATACATTATATTATAAATAATGAAGTTGATTCATGAAAAAAATTATTGTTGGGAATAATTTTTTTCATGGGGTGAATTCTCCTCGATGCCCTTGAGGTTAGGCTCTGCTAATAACCCAATAAGATGTGATCCATTTGGGTTGATCTACCCTGATATTTCCTCAATATATATAATATATATATATATATATATATATATATAGGAAATATCAGGGTAGATCAACCCAAATGGATCACATCTTATTGGCTTATAATATATTATATATATATATATATATATATATATATATATATATATATATATATATATATATATATATATATATATAATATATATCATTAAGAAAAACATAACCAAGTCATAAACATCATACACATGAATACAAATATTTTTAAGGTGGAAACCCATAAAAGGAGAAAACCACCATACTTCTTTTTCTCTTATTTAATCTTTATTTACATTTGTTTGTTGGCATCGACTAGTAGGAAACACCTAATCCCTTTCACTATTTCAATGACACCTACCAATAGGAAGTACCCACTCCCTTGCATAGTTTCGTTGGAATCCTCCAATAGAAAGCACCCACTCCCTTCACTATTTCGCTTGTACCCACCAACAAGAACCTATTATCTAAAATCAGTTCGTTGGCACCAACTAACTAGAGGCACCAACCCCAAATCACTATGGACCTTCCTTTCATCCATTTTCAAACTAGATCCACTCCCTTTAGCACAATTTCAAATCAATATAGATTCTTCATGCAAATTCCTCTCTGCTCAACAACACTTACTTGTTCATCAACAACCACAAAAGTGCATTCAATAATACAACATCATCAATATCTTTCACTAGCTGACATATACCTAAACATACAATCCTTTCAATTACATCCAAACCCTAGCAAAAGTAACAATCCAATTTTGAATTCAAATAATAGACTAGTTCAACACATGGTCTTTACTAATAGCAACATAATGATACACCTTGTCATCTATAGTGCACAAATGCTCCAACTCAGTAGTAGTACGATCACAACACAATAATTACTTTGGAAAAACCAAGGTTTCATAAATAGTCATCATCGTACTAACACTGATTGTGACACAAACCCTAAATCAACATTCAAACCCTAACAACAACAATAATCCAATTTTGTCACCTCATAGTAGCCTTGTCATCTAAAAAATTTCATACTCCTTCTTTGTCATTAGCAACTCATCATATTCAACAACAACCTCATCACCATTGCTAGTTCAAAAATCATTCACCAGTCACTCAACAAGCAAGAGATTCATCAACATACTAACACTAATTGCAACACATCATCATGCTCATATAAATCAATAACATAACCATACTCCTATCATTGACATGTACACATCCCTACAACATGTTGAGTGTGTGTTATATTATTTCCATGACTAGCCCCACGTGCAGGGGGGGCACAGGGGGGGGTAGACCTCCTTGTACGTTGCGTCGGGCGCAACACCCTAAGAATTTTTTTTGGACGCTATATTAGGTGGACGAACCTACCTATGGTTTTGTGCATGGATTTTGCACATGGTTTTGGGAATGATGGTTTTCTTCCCATGGTATTTTGTAGATCCAGTCAAGAGAACTATGGTTATATTCTAATCCAGGGTTAATGGATTGGGGTTTATGGATGATTTGACATGTATATATATGTATTGTAACATTGAAAGGAATATAATGAAAAAATCCATCTAGTAGTCTTGATTTTCGTATCTAGGGGAAAATATCTGTGTATATTTGTTTTATGTTTTATGCTCTCACCATTGTTTATTTTCTGTTTTTAGAATTCACATGTAGGTAATTTCTGTACGGGGTTAAAATCTACATTTGGTATCAGAGTTATTTCGGCTTCAAGGGGACACCTTTATTGCTGAGGGGTTTTTCTCAGGCCTATGGTAGAACCTGTTCAGTGGGAGATCTGTGAGATCGATTCTTGTGGTGAAAGAAGATGGCAAGCAGTGGAAAGATAGAGATTGAGAAATTTAATGGTTAGAGTTTTGAGTTATGGAAACTCAAGATGGAGGATATGCCAGTGGATAAAGATCAGTGGATCGTGGTAGATCCAGGTACTAAACCAACGACAATGTCAACTATTTGTATTTTTATTGTTTTCTACTTTAATTCAGCTATATTTAAACTAAGCGGTAGATATAACTACTATGTAGCCCTTGTTTAAATGGTAATTTTAATTATAACTTGGGAATCAATTCTTGAAACACACACATACATGTATGTACTTACTTTATACACACACATGTGAGAAATTTTTTTTTTTCTTTCATTTTTCACACAATTTCTTATTCAAGTGGTAAGTTTGAGGTTAATTACTAAGATACACAAACATGTATATGCATATGTATATGTACATATGCACATACATATATCTATGAAGCCTTGTGCAAAATCTCATCCAACGAAACTTGATTGTTCAAGGTCATAGTCACTAAGGGGTCATGGGATTAATTCTTTAAGAGTCTTGTTGGGTTACCAATTGTAGGGAAGAAGGGGGAAATTCCTTGAAATCTATGTTCCGAAAATAAATAAATAATTTACATGGAAATTTTCCTCAAGGAAACCCTCCATGTGCTTTCTCACATTTTGTGAATGATGCAATGGGAAATGTTGTTGAAGTACAACATTTATTTGTAACTAAAAGGAACTTTAATAGACTTGAACCTATGGCTTCTCAACAATCTATGCCTTGAAACTAATTGGCTTAAACCAATTGCGTGAACCCATTAAGCTAATACAATCACACAAGCTCTGCCCCTCCTCAAAATATTTGAATTGTTCAAACTAGATCCACTCCCTTTAGCACAATTTCAAATCAATATAGATTCTTCATGCAAATTCCTCTCTGCTCAACAACACTTACTTGTTCACCAACAACCACAAAATTGCATTCAATAATACAACATCATCAATATCTTTCACTAGCTAACATATACCTAAACATACAATCCTTTCAATTACATCCAAACCATAGCAAAAGTAACAATCCAATTTTGAATTCAAATAATAGACTAGTTCAACGCATGGTCTTTACTAATAGCAACATAATGATACACCTTGTCATCTATAGTGCACAAATGCTCCAACTCAGTAGTAGTACGATCACAACACAATAATTACTTTGGAAAAACCAAGGTTTCATAAATAGTCATCATCGTACTAACACTGATTGCGACACAAACCCTAAATCAACATTCAAACCCTAACAACAACAATAATCCAATTTTGTCACCTCATAGTAGCCTTGTCATCTAAAAAATTTCATACTCCTTTGTCATTAGCAACTCATCATATTCAACAACAACCTCATCACCATTGCTAGTTCAAAAATCATTCACCAGTCACTCAACAAGCAAGAGATTCATCAACATACTAACACTAATTGCAACACATCATCATGCTCATATAAATCAATAACATAACCATACTCCTTTCATTGACATGTACACATCCCTACAACATGTTGGGTGTGTGTTATATTATTTCCATGACTAGCCCCACGTGCAGGGGGGGCACAGGGGGGGGTAGACCTCCTTGTACGTTGCGTCGGGCGCAACACCCTAAGAATTTTTTTTGGACGCTATATTAGGTGGACGAACCTACCTATGGTTTTGTGCATGGATTTTGCACATGGTTTTGGGAATGATGGTTTTCTTCCCATGGTATTTTGTAGATCCAGTCAAGAGAACTATGGTTATATTCTAATCCAGGGTTAATGGATTGGGGTTTATGGATGATTTGACATGTATATATATGTATTGTAACATTGAAAGGAATATAATGAAAAAATCCATCTAGTAGTCTTGATTTTCGTATCTAGGGGAAAATATCTGTGTATATTTGTTTTATGTTTTATGCTCTCACCATTGTTTATTTTCTGTTTTTAGAATTCACATGTAGGTAATTTCTGTACGGGGTTAAAATCTACATTTGGTATCAGAGTTATTTCGGCTTCAAGGGGACACCTTTATTGCTGAGGGGTTTTTCTCAGGCCTATGGTAGAACCTGTTCAGTGGGAGATCTGTGAGATCGATTCTTGTGGTGAAAGAAGATGGCAAGCAGTGGAAAGATAGAGATTGAGAAATTTAATGGTCAGAGTTTTGAGTTATGGAAACTCAAGATGGAGGATATGCCAGTGGATAAAGATCAGTGGATCGTGGTAGATCCAGGTACTAGACCAACGACAATGTCAACTGAAGACGGGGTGAAGTTGGATTGGAAGGAAAAGAGCACAATACGGTTGTGTATCTTAGATTCAATATTGTTGAATGTATTAGGGGAAGCTTCGACATAGGCTTTGTGGGACAAGTTAGGGAATTTGTACCAATCTAAGTCTCTGGTGCATAAATTATTCCTACAGAAAACTCTGTATAACCTGAGGATGAAGGATGGATACTTGGTGACAGAGCATCTGAATGCCTTTAATACTGTGGTAAGCCAATTGTTATTTGTTGATATAAAATTTTTAGATGAAGATAGTTGCATCAGTTTGTTGTGTTCTATACTAGATTCGTGGGATAGTCTCATTGTTGTAATAGGTATTAATGCGACTGCCTTGCAGTTTGATGAAATAGTCTCATCCTTGCTGTCGGAGGAGATGAGACGGATAAATATAGAGGGCCAAAATGGTGATGCCTTGTTTGTAGGAGGATGGTCCTGAATAGAAACAAAAATAAGTTCTCAAGTGGGAGATCTAAATCTAGAGGGAGATCTAAATCTCTAGGAAAACTTATAAAAGTGTGCTGGAAATGCAGAAAGGAAGTGCACTTCAAAAAGGACTGTAGATCTAAAGCTCCTAAGAAAGGAAAGGGATATGATGATGCTCCTTTTGCAGAGGTGAAAACTACCTCAGATGAAGGTGGTGATGTGTACTTGGCTTCTTTTTCAAGTACACATGTAGATCATGAGGCATGGTTGATTGAATCAGGTGCATCCTTTCACTTCACTCCCCATAGGGAGTGGTTTTGTGAGTATGAGGAATATGATAGTGGTGATGTCTTCTTAGGGGATGACAAGAAGGCTAGAATCATCGAACGCAGAAAAGTCAAGTTGAAGTTGTAAGGTGGAAGGATTAGAACAATTCTGAGTGCTCTGCATATTCTTGCATTGGCCAGAAATATGACTTTTGTAAGCAATCTGGATGACGCAGTTGTAAAAATAGTGTTCGAGAAAGATACCTGCAAGATGGTTCAGGGATCACTGGTATTGATGCAGGGAATTTGGATTGGAACTCTTTACAAGCTTCAGGGTAGCACTGTGTTGATGGGTGCAACAATTCTGTGGTTCCTGAAAGTGGAGTAGAAAATTTAGTGGTTTCTAGAGAAAAGACCATGCTATGGCATCAAAGGCTTGGACATATTGGAGAGAATGGCCTTCAAATACTTCATGGTAATGGTATGGTAGAAGGTATGTCAAATTTATCTTTGGATTTTGATTTCATTGAAAATTGTGTATATGGGAAGCAAAATCGGGTGAGTTTCCCCTCTGGTGCTAAGAGGGTGAAACAAATATTAGCGCTTGTGAATAGTGATGTGTTTGGACCTATGTCGGTTCCATCACTGGGTAAGTCTGTGTATTATGTATCATTTATGTATGGCTTCTCAAGGAAACATGGATATATTTCCTTAAGAAGAAATCTGAAGTCTTTGATAGTTTTAAAGAATTTAAGGCTCTATTGGAAAACCAGACAGAGAAGATAATAAAAGTGTTGAGGACAGATAATGGTTGAGAGTTTTGCAAGAAGGAATTTGAAGAGTTTTGTAAGAAGTGTGGTATAACACGACAGAATACTACTCCATACACACCTCAACAAAATGGAGTTGCAGAAATAATGAACATGACGTTGATGGAAAAGGCAAGAAGCATGCTCAGTGGTGCCAGGTTAGGACAAGAATTTTGGGCAGAGGTGGTAGAGACTGCATGTTACCTGGTCAACAGATCACCTTTATCAGCGTTGGAGGATAAGAATCCACAAGAGGTATGGATTGGTAAGAAACCATCTCTTTCACATCTGAGGGTATTTGGATGTGATGCATATATACATGTTCCAAGGGAGAAAAAAGCCAAGTTGGATAGTAAATCTAAAAGATGCATTGGGTATAAGGATGGTTTAAAAGGTTATAAGCTTTGGAATCTAGAAATAAGGAATGTTGTCTACATCCGCGTTGTGGTGTTTAGAGAGGTGAAAGATGTTATTAAACATGAAGTCCTACCAAAGGAACCTAAGAAGATAGAGTTTGAGCTGAAGGAGGAGGAATCAAACTTTATAGTAGAAGATGAATTAGAAGATGAAGAGCCACAAACTCTAGCTGTGAGAAGATCAATTTGAGAAAGAAGGCAGCCAAAAAGGTATAGTCCAAATGCTTTCTATTCAAATTTTGCTTTATTTATTACTGATTATGATCCCAGAACTGTCAGGGAAGCAGTAGATTCAGAGGATGGAAACATATGGAAAGAGGCCATGGTTGATGAAATGGAATCTTTGCACAAAAATGAGGCTTGGGATATGGTGGAGTTTCTAGTTGGAAGGAAACCCATTGGAAACAAATGGGTGTTTAAGAAAAAGATGAATGCAAAAGGCAAGGTGGAGAAATACAAAGCTTAGTTGGTACAAAAGGTTATTCCCAGGTGTCGAGAACTGATTTTGGTGATATTTTTTGTTCTGTTGCCAAGGTAGCTTCTGTTAGCTCAATTTACTAGGTAAATTAAACATATATTTTACTCATCAATCTAGGTTTGTATTCTTAGAAGAAAACCACAATTTATGGAATTTTGGATAAAACTCATATAGAAACTAGTTGTGAAAATGGAAATGCATATTACAAATATAGTTCATTCTACAAAAGAAAGTAAAAACATTTAGATCTATTCTATAAAAGCATAAATGATTGGTCAATGAAATTAGTATGTTTTAGAAGATGAAGTAGAGGCTCTTTTCTAAGAGACCTGGCTGTCCTTCCACAAGCTTTCTATAATAGCATTGCCAAACATCTAAGAAAGCATGAGAGAATGTCAACTATGAAATCATAAGAAATTAATCTAGAAAAGCATTTAACAAAGTGAATCTTGTTTCAGTTTAGTCCTAGCTCGTGGAGAAGAGGCTCTTTTCTAAGAGTCCTGATTGTCCTTCCACATTTAAGCTAATTACTGAAAGGAAAGAAATCTTCACTTAAACATGGCCATAAAATGAATTCATACTGAAAACATCTACAAATATTTAAACAAATAAATATGAAGAACATGAAGAACTAAACTAGCATATGCACAATTATAAACATTATACAACAAAGTGTACTTAGCTTGGTATGGGGGCCCTCCAACCTTGCTGGTACACTGTTAAAACACTCAGCTACAACAACTCATTCACTCCAGCAAGCATAAAGAAATCATAAAAAAAAAGCTCTGTCTTCAATTATCTCAAAATAATAGTCTTCAATTTTTCTCCATTGTTTCTAACTATGAATGCCTCTCCTTAAATAGGAAAAATGATAACCATATTAGATAAAAAGTATGAAATAGAAATCATTAATGTTATCCCACTTCATTAGGTCGAAAATATTCATTAGTTACAAAAAACCAGGAAGAATCCCCAAAAATCTTAAAACTGCCCCTTTTTCAAGGGATGTTCTATATGACTAGTCAAGTTTGACCAGCGTTGACCGACTACTTCACAGATGTTTTGAGGTGTCTGAATAGACGTTCATTCATCCTTGGTTCTCGTAGTTTCCATATATACGCTTGGTTTGAGCCCAGGTGTCTTGCAACGATGACTTCAATGGAGCTATTACAAGCTTTTCTAGTTCTATCTAAATTTTAATTAAATGCCCAATTTTTAGAAAAATACTAAAATAATTAAAAGACTTAGTTTAGTTACCTTTTTATGTATGGATGGATGAAAATGGGGTGAATATGGCAGCAAGATAGTGGGAAAAAGTGATAAATATCGAAATAAACATAATAAAAATAAGTCAAAATCAGAGGCCAACAACTTCTATTAGATTACTTTTATCTATTACTGCTGCTTTTGATTTTGAGGTAGAACAAATGGATGTGAAGACAACATTTCTTCACGGGGATCTGGAAGAAGAGATCTACATGTAGCAACCTGAAGGATTTGCGGTGAAGGGTAAGAAAGACCTGGGATGCAGGTTAAAAAAGAGTCTGTATGGGTTAAAACAATCACCAAGGATGTGGTATCATCATTTTGAGACATATATACGAGGACTTGACTTCACCGGAAGCAAAGAAGATCACTGTGTGTATTTTAAATTAACTGGTGACCGTGTTATTTATTTTGTCTTGTATGTGGATGATACATCGCTGATTGGAAAAAAAATAAAAATTATCCAGGAATTGAAGACCCAATTGTCCTCCAAATTTGACATGAAAGATCTTGGTGCTACAAACTAATTTTGGGCATGGAAATTAAATGAGATTGAGAAAAGAGGAAGCTTTGGTTAAACCAGAGGAAGTATGTTGAGACAATATTGCAGAGGTTTAATATGCAAGATAGTAAACCAGTGAAGGCTCCTATTCCTGTAGGTGTAAATTTATTTGCTGAACAGTGACCCAAGACACAAGAAGAGGAAGAAGACATGTCCCATGTTCCATATGAAAGTGCAGTCGGTAGCCTGATGTATGCAATGGTCTGTATTAGTCCAGAATTTGCATATGAAATGGGAGTATTGAGCAGGTTTATGTCAAAACCAGGGAAGAAGCATTGGACAATAGTGAAGCGATTTTTCAGGTATTTGCGTGGCACTAATGATTATGGTCTGTTCTACCAAAGAAGACCAGGATTGGACAGAGTTTTGGACATCCATGGGTTTGTTGATGCAGTCTGGGATGGAGATCTGGACGAGAGAAGATCTACAAGTGGGTATGTGTTTAACTTATTTGGAGGTGCAGTCAGTTGGATGAGTAAGAGACAACCTATAGTGGAAATTTCAACTACAAAGATAGAATACATGGTAGCCACTCATGCAAGCAAGGAAGCAGTTTGGTTGCATAGATTATGCTCAAGTATGGGGTTAGTACAACAAGCTATAAGGATAGACTTTGATAAGAAAAGTGCAATTTTCTTGGCAAAGAACCTTTCTTATCATTAAAAAACAAAGCACATTGATGTTCAGTATCACTATGTAAGGGATATGGTTGATGACAAAAATGTTTTGCTGGTAAAGGTTGACACTTTGAAGAATACCGCAGATGCATTGACAAAGTCTGTGAGCACTGAGAATTTTTCTTGGTGTAGAGAAATAATGGGCATTGCAGGGTTGGACCAATGACTAAGCTCTCCTGTGGCCCGCTGTGGAAAGAAAACAACAAGTGGGATAATGTTGGGTGTGTTTTATGTTCTTTCCACGAATAGCCCTGCGCGGGGGGTCGAGGGGTGTGGGGGGGGGAGGTGTTTGGGGAATTTTGAGATCTAAAATGAACACCTAAGGAAATTTAAAATAATAGTGGAAATAATAAAATAAGATTAGATTACATCATCAAATTTTAGAGGGAAAAAAAAAAAAACTATTTTTTTCAACTCGTATTTTCAACTTATCTCCCTATGGGTTTACTCAAATTTCGAGTGACAGCACTCATTGGATGTATAATTTGATTCATCATCCAAGGAGTACCCATGTTGCATACTTTCGACGAACATTTATACATGAAAAATGAGAAATACATGAAAAACATGATTGCAATCATGTTTTTTCATGTATTTCTCATTTTTCGTGTAGCAGGGTCCATCAAAAGTATGTAACATGGGTGCTCCTTGGATGAGGAATTAAATTTTGCATCCAATGAGCACTCCTGCTTGACATTTAAGTAAAATATTGGGGAGGTAAGTTGAAATTACGAATTGAAAAAGTAGTTTTATTATTTTATTATTTTTTAATATTTATACTTTTTTACTCAAAAAATGGTGAGTCATCCCCCATGGTTGACATCATCATCTTGAATCCTAATGGTTCTTATAAAGTTTATTTTGGTTGTACATTTTTCTTAGGAGGCCCATTTTAGACCTCAAAATTCCCCTAATGTAACCGGGGTGGGGTGGCCCTCCTGCACGGTGTTCGAGCAGTGACTCGGGAAATTTTTTTTGGACCCTGTATTGGGTAGGCATACCTACCTATGGTTTTGTGAATGAATTTCACACATGGTTTTGGGCATGATGGTTTTCTACCCATGGTATTTTTTGATCTGGTAAAGGAAACCATGGTTATGTTCTAATCTAGGTTTAATGGATTGGGGTTTATGGATGCTTCAGCATGTATATATATGTATTGTAACATTGAAAGGAATATAATGAAAAAATAAATCTGGTAATCCAAATTTTGTGATCTAGGGGAAAATCTCTGTGTATATCTATTTTATGTTTTATGCTCTCGCCATTGTTTATTTTCTGTTTTTAGAATTAGTATGCAAGTAATTTATGTACGGGGTTAAAACCTACACAACATACAATCCTGTCACAAAAACACCTCCAATAGTAACAATAATACTCAAACCCTAATCTGATCTCAACAATAAAAGATTTAATCAAAAACCTAGCAATGTATCAAAGCTCTTACTCAAGAGGAGATCATAATAGAGAGCAATATATATCTTTGTCACAACAACAAAAAAATAATTTCATTATCATTTGGATAAGAAACATATCTTGACACCAAAGGGCTCAACAATTCATAACACATCTCTATTTTTCCAGCAGTATACTTCAGTTATCAACAATAGTAGCAACTCCATATCCCAGTAACATCAATAATACTTAACACATAGTATTTGTCATCAACCACATAAGAAAAACTCTAACCCTAATAAGCCATCATAGAAAATTTACAAGCTTGGGAAAGTAGCTTATTTACCATAGGAAAATTAAAAACTCAGAACAACTTCTTGGCCACAACAATACAATAATGCTTAGTAGCAGACTTGATCACACATATTAATAGGAGAAAAAAATATGTTTAAATAACCTTTTCATATCTCAGGAATCAATAATCAATGAATTCCAAATATGAGCTTTAAACCTGAATGTAAATCAATCATCTCATGCCACATATTTTGATGACACAAACTTACTCCATACACCATATATGCATAGCCAACCTTATAACCAAATCACTTAGCAATAACTCTTTCATTATAACTAAGCAATAATTAGCCTAGTCATACTTCAGTCATGTAGTGTTCAAGATATGCTTTGTACTTTTATTTTAGGACCCAAATAACTATTTACATGGATTCAATTACAACAACACACTCCCTCTAGGTGTCAAGCAACAACTTTGACCCTTTTATAAGCATAACAACCATACCACTAACTATCAACACTTATTCCATCATAGCAATATGCATAGTATCAACAAAGAGTTAATTCTTATATCAAAAGCTTGTATCCAAATCAAGCACCATGCTCAGTCTTAACAAAAGTCACATTCATAACAACAAGTAATAGTAGAAAATTATTAAACACATCTTTCAAGTTCTGAGAATCAAAACTAGTTCTCATGTTCTATCACAAATGTGACTATAGTACCATCACATTCATGTAGCATCATCAATTGCAAACAATAGCATCGACCAGAGATATGAAACTTATTTCATTACATCAAATCAGTGATAAATGGTGTTGCACAGATATCTAGACTATGCTCACCAGGAAAGAGACAACTTCATAATCATAATGCATTAGATCTGAGTTTTTTGACTCGAAATGTGTAACACCCCCCCCCCCCTCCCCCCCCCCCCACATTTACCCACAGGAACATACTTACCAGGGTAAACATGAACTGAGACTTTCTATGCATGACCCAACCTCCAAGATTTAGTTATGGAAATGGGGTCTAACTTGCCAAACTTACTCTAACACCCAACAAAACATGATCACACTGCTTGTCAATCTATTTTTGAGCCAAGAGGTTCATTCTACAATCCAATATGAGGGGCATGTGTAAGTATGTAACATCCTCAAAAAAATAATAAAAATAATGTTAGCTCATGTCGGCCAAACATAAAATAAAATAAAAAACCATAAATATACAACTAAAAATCCATTAACACAACAATTAACTCAATTGTTGATATTTCACTTTCACTCTTCAAGTAATAAATAAAATATTTTGATATCTAAAATAATTTATTTTATTAACTTTATAGAGATAAAATATTAAAAAAAAATCTATTTCTCTAATAGTATCTCAATATAGAATTAAGTAAATTGTTTGAAATCAATATTAACTAAATATTTTAATATGAACTCTCTCTCTAGAGAAAGTGTGTTTATATATATGTGTGTGTGTGTGTGTGTATTAATGTTAACCTTAACTCTAAAGAAAAAGTAATTAAAGTTAAAATAACTTAATTACTTCTTAATAAGACGAAAATGTGTAACTCATTCAATTTTTAATATAAAATATTAATAATGATAAAATATCCAAAAATATAATTTAAACAATGAAAAATTATCACTATAGATCTATCTTAATCACATATTTACCAAGATATTAATTGACTTGTAAATATTTTCTCAAGTTTGAGATTTCATCCCTCTCGACTCTTGGTAGATTTGTAGTTAAAATGGATCCATACTGGTCACTAGTGACCATTTTCCCTAAGTTGTGTCTACCCCTTGATCTAGATTACAACCCATCCGCATGCATGCAGGCCTGTTAGAGTGGATAGATGCCTCTAGCCGCACAAATAATCCATTCTCAATGTGACCAGAGCCGAAATTTCCCAGCTTTGAGGGTGCGGCCATAGACCTTGTTCTAGAATTTTTGGGCTAGTCTGCATCCCAATTGCCTAGAATTATCCAGAAATCTGTCAATGATAAGTACAAGTCTTCATGTTCTGTTCTTAGGCTCAGTTATTTCTCAAGCTTTCCCAACACATGTGAATCATTTATAAAAATACTTTGTGACTATGACACCTATGAGGCATGAATACAAGGTTGTTCACTGTTTCATAAGTTTTATCAGATGTTAACCAAGAAGGCTTGCTTCCCTCTCATAATAGCTACAATAAACACATATTAGCTCATGCATTCATATAAATTATCTAAGAGCCTATCAAATCATGAAACAAATCAGTTATCAAGAGCACACCATATAAATGAAAATATACCATAAATATAACAAGAATTTAACCAGAACGAATCCATGACAAACTAGTCACGTAATTAACATATTTAAGGAAAAACTTGTGTTCATTGATCTCATTAAATAATAACATATTAACATATGCATAATTCCAACTAGATCAGGGACTTCCACATACCACTTGATCATAGATTGGGGATGAGCCAATTCTCTCTTCCAGCCCAATCACCTCTGTGCAAAATTCTAAGCCTAAATTTGGGATTACATGGGATAAACCAAACATAGCCAAACATGGAATCCATGGGAAACCACTTCCACCCTCAAGCCATAGCGATTTAACCCAACACCCGATCCATAAATCACCAAAACCAATACAAGCTTGGATTCCTTAGAATTTCTTCACCATACCCAGAGGAATTTTCTTGTCTTCACTCACTTGTCAAGAGCTTACCTGGAGAAAACCATCTCCACTCTTAACCCTTGGGATTTTCCTTAGACCACCTCAGCCAGGATCCAAAACCTATTGGTATTCCAAAGCTCAACCAAATAGGGAACCCACTACATCATGGCTATCCAGAAAATGGCATAAGGAAAGGTTGTACATGACTGTCAATCCAGGAAAATCCCATGCCAATGACAACAAAAATGACCAATAAACCAATTCATGAACCATGCATTCAAATTCCATCAAGATAATCAAACATGCACATTGCTACTTGCAAATACTCAACTATTTTTTGCCCTTGCTTGCTGTTATTCACATATTCTCTTAGCTGCCACACAAATTCTTCTTCCTCCACTTACTTTCCTTGATTGTTCCTTGCTTCCTTTTTCTCCCTGTGCTCTAGTGTTCTCTCCCTATTTTTTCCTCGCTTTTCCAAAAGAGAATGCTAGAATGTTGTCTCTCCAATTTCTTTTATTTTTCTATATTTTCCCTTGCATGCATATTCTTTTATTATTTTTCTCCTTTTCTTGTCTCTTCCTCTTCCCCACTTGTTGAAGTGGAATTTATTCCATTTTCATTAATTGCCATTTATTTCCTTTTGCCTCCTTCCAATGCCAATTTCCATAGCCAATAAATAATTAACCTCAAGTGGATCCCAATGTAATGTTTTTCCACTCACTCAGCTTGGAATACATGTCCCATGACCTTGGTTTTATTTCTTCTTTTATAATGTCCATACATAATTTATTTACATGGAATTTAACCCAAGGTTGTGACAAACCCCTCCTCCTTGGGAAACACCGCCTTCGGTGTTCTATGAATCTTATGAAAATACAAAACAATTGAAAACATGACAAACATACTAGTTATTGGAGCTTTATAACCATAACTCGATAAAATATTTACAATGACACACACACACACTTAAGCACATTTGCTTCAACCATCAAATAAAGAAGGATATAATGCCAACATCTGATCAACCATATTCCATGTAGCTTCCTCGGGTCCAAAGTGCTTTCACTGCACTTTAAATTGCTTTATTGATCGGTTCCAGAGCCTAAGCTTCTTCCACTATAGGATGCTGTTACACTAAAATTTGTCACCATGACTATGTATAGTTAGTATGGCTCCATCAACAGTCATACTATCCTCCTTGGCAAGCCTCATACCTCTGCTCTCCATGTCAAACTTCAAGAAAGAGAGAAAGTCATTAAAAACATGTTTATCTCTGGGTACGTAGTTTCTCTCTACCTTACCTACGTGTACGCATCCCAAGTTCACAATACCTGCGTCCTTGCACGCTCTGTATGTAAAGGGGTGGGTGCGTACTCCTGTAAAGGTCAAAAGGCGCGATTTTCATCTTAAAAAAGTTACTTGTGGTCATTTCTAGAGCTTTCTAGAAGCTTGTTTGACGTGTATTGAGCGCCTCCAGATGGTTCATGTATCCCTATGAAAGAGGAACTTATCCCATCAAGAGAGGAGCTACCCCATCCAAAAGAGGGGCTTATCCCATTGATGTTGGACCTGATTAACTTCCTCTAGAGC
>APFE030612839.1:2575-69544 GCA_000404065.3 Pinus taeda | reverse complement strand
TTACTTGTGGTCACTTCTAGAGCCTTCTAGAAGAGTGTTTGACGTGTATTGAGCACCTCCAGATGGTTCATGCATCCCTATGATAGAGGAACTTATCCCATCAAGAGGGGAGCTATCCCATCCAAAAGAGGATTATCCCATTGATGTTGTACTTGATTAACTTCCTCTAGAGCACTATAAATACAAGCATTGGGCCAGAGGAGGGAGGTTGAAAGCTGAATATTCCTAAGGGTAGATGCTGCTGGAATTAGGACTTCCTTGTAAGCTTGTGAGGAGAGATTCCCATCCTTTCTTGTTTCATTTGGAAGTGGGTGAGCTTGTCAAAGTAGAGGAAAACTCTTGCTGGACCCTGGGAGGAACTTGCACAACACCAAGGCTCAGGTTGTAATGGTTTTTTTTGTTTCCTATTAATACAAATAAGTCCATTCTTCTCAACAATTTGTTATTATGAGTTGTTTCATATACTCCTTGGTCTGTATGTTGAATATGTTTAATTTTATGAGATATTCAGCTGCTATTTAATCGTTTGATTGTTAGTGAATGCAGTTTTCAAAGAGAAGGAGGAACTCATCCGGATCGATGAGGCTGGACTACTACAACATCGTTGGACTACAGGTAGGATCTAAACACTTGATTTCTTGTATGGTAAATGCATGTTTAGAGAAGGATTTCTCTTAATTGTCTTGTTTGTCACTAGAAAGTCTTAGGCTTCTAGGGAGGTTGGTTTTGTCCGCAAGATTAACTCTTTCCGCATGACAGATGCATTGAGGCTTTGTATGGAAATATCCTTGTGGTTCCACCTGTAATATATACTAGTCAATCACATGATCAAAATCTTGCACATATCTTTTAAGTAGACAAGCATGATAAACATCATGGATTTTTTGATGGAGGCAAAGAAAGTATGTCTTCCACTAGTCCAATCCTCTCAAGGATCTCAAAATTCCCACAATACTGAGGTGCCAACTTGGCACATGATCCAATCTTCAAGGAGATCTTCTTGGGATTGATACAAAAGTACACATGCTCTCCAACTTGAAACTCCTTTAATACTCTATGCTAATTTGCATAACTTTTCTCCCTATCCTGTGCTACCTTCAAATTATTTTTGATAACCTACATCTATTGCTCCATCTCTTTCAACATATCAGGTCCAATCAACACCCTACTCATTGGATCGCTCCAACTGATAGGAGTATTACAACTCCTCCCATAGGGAGACTGAAATGGACTCATCTTCAAGGATTTTTGATACCCATTATTATAAGCAAACTTGACCAATGGAAGATACTCCTCCCACTTCCTTTATTGATTCATGCCATACATCCTCAACATATCCTCAAGGATTTTGTTAATCATCTCTGTCTATCCATCTGTCCATGAATGATAAGTTGTACTGAAGGCTATCTCTGTCCCCATACATGAAAATAATTCCTGGGAAAACTTGGAAGTGAACTTGGCGTCTTGATCCAATATAATCCTCTTGGGAACTCCATGCAACCTCACTATCTCCTTAATGAATATTTGAGCCACTTTGATAATTGAATTAGTAGAATTTATTGCAATAAAGTGAGTTACCTTTCTCAATATGTCAACCACAACCATGATGGAGTCTTACTATCTTTATGTCCTTGGAAATACTGTAATGAAATCTATGGAAATAACCTCCCATTTAAATTCTAGAATTAGAATAGGCTACAAAAAACCAATTGGATGCTTGCATTCACCTTTCAGCTGTTAACAGTCCAAACACTTGGCAATAAACTCAACCACCTCTTTCTTCAAATTAGGCTAATAATAAAACTTCTTAATGGTTTTCAAAGTCTTCTGGTATCTTGGATGGTATGAATATAGCTTGACATGACTCACTCTCTCAAAATAAGCTTCTTCAATTCAGTACTATCAGGAACATAGATCCTTCTCCTAAATCTGACCAAGCCATATGCTATGAGGTGATGCTTCTCATCCTTATCACCCTCACTTTGCTACTGCAATATCTACTTTAACTGCTAGTATCTCTCATCATGCTGCCTTGCACACAAAATCTTCTCTTTCAAATATGTCCCATAAGAGGTCACAACTGAAATATGATTCACATGTACTCTCCTACTGAGTGCATCCACAACTCATTTCTCTTTAACTTTGAAGTACCTGATTTCAAAGTCAAACTCATTGAGAGTAGCCAACCATCTAGATTTCCTTGCATTCAATTGGGTTGGTCAAACAAATACCTCAATCCACTATGATCGCTCATCAAAATAAACTTCTTGCCAACGAGATAATGTCTCCACATATTCAATTCATGAATGATAGCTTGCAACTCAAGATCGTGAGTCACATAATTTTGCTCATGTTCATTCAACTTCCATGATTCACAACAAAATACTTTCCCTTCCTGCATCAGGACTCCACCAAGTCCCTTCTTGTAGGAATTTGTACAAACCATAGAGTCTTTATCAGAAATCTGTCAATGATAAATACAAGTCTTCATGTTCTGTTCTTAGGCTCATTTCTTGCTTAAGCTTGCCTAACACATGTGAATATGTTGTAGCAGCTACAACTACCATCCAAAATTTTTCCTTAGCTTTGTTTGGAGGCTCTCTATCAACCATCATAGAAACATGTCTTGCACTTTCAAGTACATATGCTTCATTGGTTTTTCAGTAGCTTGCCAGCCTGTGCATGTTAGCTTTCTTCTTTCCCCTCACAGGTTGTCATTCCAGACTTGGGCTAGTTGCTGGTTGAGTAGCTCCCTCAAAAAATTGTGCAATTTTGGAGGGGAACCAACCTTCTCTCTAGAAATTGCGGAAACTTGCTGGCTAGCCTGCTGGGCTTAGAAATTGTGCAATACAGTCACACAATATTCCTTGGGAAAATTGCGCAATCTGGCCCAACACTGCAGCTTAGCCCAGAAATTGCAGCAATTCTAGGTAGCAATCACCTGCTCCTCCCAAGAATTGCGCAACCCTATGGGATAACCAACCCAAATCCTCCCAGAAGCTACATAATTCTGAGCAGCATTCACTTGCTCCTCCCAAAATTTATGTAATCCCTTTGGGATAGCCAGCTTGGTTCCCCTTAGAAATTGCGCAAATCCCTCTCTCAGTGAAGCATGTTATCACATGTGCCTTCAAGTTGATTGGTTCCCTCTAGGACCAAGCAATACGGATTTGGATTCATGGGTTTCTCTTCCCGAAATAGAAAAAGGTAGCATGCAAAAGGTATCCCTAGATCTAGGGATCTATTCTTAGCAGCTGGAGGTTACATGCAAAGCTAATTTTAGAAACCTCTCACCAAGTGTTGCTTTTTCCTAGAGTTATGGCATGCACGTCATAACCTCAATCTTGTCAAAACTTATGAACCGGATGCTGTAAAGCTCATTCCTCACATCGATATTGCAGCTCTGATATCCCACATTGCATCTAGGAGTCTTCGACACTTTCAACTTTGTTGTTTCAGGGTAAGTCTACTTTTCATGTCTTCCGCTGCATTTCTGTCGCTTTTTGTATTTCGCTTTGTGTCAGTGCTGTTTGCTTGATTTCAATGAGAACTTTTTGTCATTTTGATGCATGTTAGCTTGTAGAAGCACTATTTCAGTTTTCGTTTTCATCTCACTGTTGTCACAGGCATGACTTTGTTTTTTCACCGAAGGTCATCGTTGCGGTGACTCGCTTGACACACATGCATGCTTCCCTGTTTTCTGAATCATGCACTTACTATTTGCATGCATGATCATTCACTCTTGTTTACACTCAGTATCACCATACATTCAGACTTCCCATGTTTTCAGTCTCCCGTCAGCAGGTCTGGGCTGCCTTAGCCTAGACCTTGCCTTGCCTAGCTAACATTTCACATTACAGGAAGTGAAGGCTCTACCTTCCCTCCAAAAATTGTGCAAGTCTGAACCAACACTGATCTCCAGGCTTGCATTGTGCAATTCTGGGAGGCAGTGCCTTGTTGGCCTTAGAAACTACGTAATGCAGTTTCCTGGTTTGCATGTCACTGCTGACTCAAATTGTGCATTGTCCAGTTTCAATCCTCAGCAGGCTAGGATGGGCTGTACATTACACAGTTCCAGTGGTCAGTTAGCCTCCTGACAGCCCAAACTATGCCTTTCATAGTTTTGGCAGTCAATCTCCCAGCTTCCCGTTGAAAATTGTGCAATCTTCACAGACAGTCACACAGGTATGTTGCATGTCAGTCCTTCAGCTTGTTTTGGTTTTCAACTCAAAGATTTTTTGTCATGAGTGTTTCTATGTCTCTAGGTATCATAGGTGTTCGTACGCCTCTCAGCAGCACAGGTACAATGGCCTCCAGGAGAGCAGAGTCGAAGATATTGTTCAGAGCACAACTGGGGATGTAGTCGATCAAGTGTCTATGAACTTTCTTATCTATGAAGACATCAAGTTGTTCATGGACAAGGATATCAAGCTAAAATGGAAATTACATCACAACGAACAACACCATTAGTAGCAGCAGAAGGTTACACACTTGTGTGCGACAAATGCAAGGGGAAGGTTGTTGACAACGCAAAGGTAGAGCAAAGTTGCAAGTTCAAGCAGATCCACTTGTGATGAAAGAAACTTTGGAGACTAAGGCTATGAGGTGACAATGTGACAAGAGGATTGTGCGAAGGAAAAGGGAGAAACAAAGAAGGTGTTGCAGGTGCTGAAGCGGTAACTCAAGGAAGAACAGGAGCTGCACAGATAGAGAAGGAATTGCAGCGGGAACAGGTACAATAGGAGGCACAACATGCACAGACTCATGAAACTGCACCCATATAGGTTATGGACCCATCCACTAGTTGGAATGGAGCGGATAAGGTGAGAAGTGTCGTCGATCGCATGCAAGGGTGTTTAGGAGCATGGATGTCATTACACACACGCATGCGATCCCACCCATTTGGCACACTCACCGAGGTGAAGATGAGAAGCAACTCTGATTGGAGCTGAACATGTATTTTGGCAAGTTGATTTGCATGGTCACCAACACACACTTGGAGATAAACACAAACTCTATGCATTAGTATGTTGCTAGTCCAGCTGCACTCAAGACGATGATGTGAATGTTATCAGACAAGTTGGATAGAGAAGCCATATCAGTGCACCCAGACACAACGGAGGCAAGAGTTCGCTTACAACAGGATGTCACCATTGAGCGTGCGAACACCATCATGGACGACCAAGCTTGGCATCAGTTTGCCACTGTCAATCATTGCAAGGATGTTGAAGAGTTGGTCTTACCACAACTGTCCAAGTGTTAGTGATAGTTGCATGGCTTACTCAAGCCTATTTTGTCTCACATGGGTACATTTGCAGATTGTATGTAACATCATGTCAAGTGGAAGTTCAAGTGTCGATAGTTGAATGTAACAGTCATAGAATAGTTGAAGAGTCATGAGGGTAGGTGAATAGTCACAAAGGTGAATGTCAAGGGTCACCCCACCCTTTGCTATATATAGTACCTCATAACTCATTGTAGAGGCTTTTGGTTAGCTAAGCTTCCAATAGGAGTACCTTAGAGAAATATTGGAGAGTATTGTAATGAGCCTTGGCTTCTCCATAGTGCAGATCTAGTACATCTCTTTGGAGGAGAAAGCGACAGTGACTGTAACATTCCATTATTGGGAATAATGGTTGGTCATGGTTGTATTGTATGATTGGAACTTTCACTTGTTAATATAACAGAGCCAACACATTTCATGCATATATTGTTATTGTATTTTAGCTATCTTGGTTACTCTAATGATATATGTATTTGTTTGCTTACACATGAATGTATAGACTCTTTCTGTATAAGTATGTATGAATCTTACTGAGATGTGTTGTTGGTTTAACCATCACTTTGGATTGTTAGTTTAATTGCTTTCCAATTTCTGATGCATCTTCATTTGTGTGTTCCCTTCCAAGCTGCGTGCTTCCACAGGTTTCCAAGGGGCGCACTCACTTCACTTTTCATGTGTTAGAACTGTTCATGCACCTTCCTTGGCTTGTTGTGCATGCCACACCCTTGATACCAACATGGACATCTTACTTGCCTCCATGCACAACTATAGTCAAGGCCATACCGTACGACCCACTGCTAGGACTCCTACGCCAAACGATCTGAGGTCTAGTTAGGAATTCTTACCGGGGAGATCCCCTGACATGTAGAAGGGTCTAACACTGTCAACATTTCTGGTGCTAGAAGGAGGGCCACATGACAAGCCGTGTCCTCTCATCCTGTTTTGAATCTTCACACATCTATCATGGATTCTGTCACACTCATCCCTTCGTGATGTTTTTCTCATGTCGAACCTCTCAATATCACAAGGGAGTTTTCCGATCTCTTGTTCGAATTCACGTATGATGGTGAAGGCGAAGTAGCCTGGCCTGAGTACTTAGAATACTTCTATGCATTCCTCAATGATGCAGATGATTTCTATGCAAAAGAGGTCATCTTGTTGCTTTCATACACACTTCGCGAATCCCCACTACGGTGGTGCTGGAATCTACCTCCCTGTAGCGTGCACTCACTTGAGAAGTTCTGTGATCTCATTGAATCTACTTTCCATATTTTTGATCCAGAACCTATTGACAAAAAATTGTTAGAACAATGAAAGACTTTGCAAGAATTGCCTATGGATTTTTGGGAACGCTTCCGTGTGTTGCAGTTTCAAGTTCCGAAAATTCAGATGAAATTCTAGTATCTCATGGACAAGTTTGAGTACTGTCTCACCAAATCTTCTAATCTTAAAAGGAAGTTCAATCCCAAGCCCTGCTCAACATACTTTGGTGATGGAGCTGCGCAATCATATACAAACATGGTCACTGTCACGAGTGACTATCCGTCGTCCCCTCATCAAACAACTCCACCACTGCAGAGTGATGTGGAAGAACATGCACACACATCCATTCAATTGTCACATCCTCCCAACATCACTTCTCTTAATTTTCGCGCAGATTGGGTTGCAAATCCCATGGGTTTTCACATGTATTTCGTACCTCAACCTCTGTCTTCATATTATGATGATCCTCCAGATGACATTGTATTATGTTCTTCCATTCTGAACTGTACACTTATTGTGAATGAGGATCAAGCTATCGATGGAGTTGGTGTTTCACAACCAACCCGCGTTGCCGTTCATGAAGAGTGTGAGTGGGAGTTTGAGCATCAAACCTCAGTGAATGATGACTCCCTTCCATCTGATCCTCCTCTGTTATTCCCTGACATCTTTATTGATTCTGTCATCCTTGATTTCACATGTTTATCTCTGTCTAGGGATGCACCCATTGTTGATCATTCGTAGAACACACCGGATGTCAGCCCATCATCCGACAACGTAGAGGACCAATCATTCATTGAAAATCCACTTGATTTTTCATCTTCTTTTTCTGGAAACACAGAGGGTGAACATTATTTCTTCTTGATGAAAAGAGTTATTGGGGTTTAGCCAAAATCCCTTTTCCTTATCAAATCAATCTTGAGGCCTGTGGGTTATGGCCCACTAAACCTATCAGAAGCGTTTCTTTAGGCCTTCGCCTTTAACCGTGGACTTACATTAGGAATTATTGGAGCCTGAGAACTATCAGTGCTGTTTATATTGCATTGATGCGTTAATGCATCAAAATACGTTATCGCCCCCTTTGGAAACATATAAACCCCAGTGCACTATCAACGACTTTAAACTATCGGGAGCATTACATATAGGCGTTCAAGCCTTAAAACCCCGCGACGATACAAACATCGGAAATACATGGGAACGAAGGAATTAGAAGGAAGAAAAACCCCGCCAGAACCTTGGGCTGGATCTCAAACACTAGAAGTCGCCTCTATGAATACTGGCGGGTCCACTCCTTCGCGCCATTCCACAGAGCCACTACAACCTCCGATCTCTGACTGTCCCAATCGCCGATCAGCTATTCGGTGATATCACATTATCATCCATCGGTGTATCGCCACTCCACAGACCATTGTCCTTTGACCTCCTCAATATGCAATCACCAATTTCAATTAAAATGTCGATCTGGATCCTCAATCTGACAATTGCGAGTTCATCGCATATCGCTATTGCTCTATTACAAGGTCGTTCCAATTTCTCCAAGGGACTTTCGCTGATGCGATATAAAGGTCCTACCAGGTGACTTGACCCAGACCGTTGATCTTCCACATCTAAGGATTCCTGGGCATTCTAGTTCGTCTTCTCTTTAACTTGATTTTATCCCCCATTGAAGGAATTATGTGTTAAAACACAGTTCCGCCACTGTTTGCTAAAGCACCATAAGTTCCATTAGTATCTTTGGTCGACATTTGATGGAATCTACACTTTAAAGCCAGTTCCCATGCCCACCTATGTTCACACCATGATTTCACACATAATAATATTCTATTGGATCGCCATCGATCCTATTGTGGTCGATGGTCGATCAACACACTTACGAACATGATTAAATCATCAACACATATATAACAAAACTAAAAAGGGAATTAATACACAGACTTGCAGAGACCACATAACACATATATTTATTATACATATACATGCTTCTGTTACATGCTAAGGCATTTCAGCCTTAGAACACTTGCTCCCTCGTCTACATCGAATCTATGCACTGATTACACAATCTCTATCTATTTCTTTGTATCCTATTGAATGCGTAGGTTCATATATATATGGAAACATTGGATTATTGGATTGGGATCACTGAAAGGATCTAATCAGATCTCTCCATGATTTTCTCCAACAAAATCCCTAAAGCTCCATAATGCATGCATGGTAGATACATTAAATATATATATTTCTAAAGGAACACTGAATCTGATCACTGGGAAGGATCCGATCATATCCCATCCTCAAATCTCTCAACTAAATCGCATACATGGATATAACACATGGAGGATTACATTGATAAGTCTCCTCGAGACTTTATCCATTCCATCTTTAAATTTGTTTTAAAACAGATTTTTCCCGGTTTTTCTCCCCTGGTCCACGTCTTCCTCCTTTTTCGCTTTGGATTCCTCCCTTTGACTAAGGGTGCTGGATGCTCCTGCATCAGACTCCCGAGGCACAAAAATTTATGAAATCCTAGTCATATTCTTCTCCTTGTCCTTAGCAATTCTACCCACTACATTTCTTTAGTGGAACTGCCTTCATGGTATTCTGTGAGCTGCAACCAAACCTCTGCAGTAACAGTCTCCTTCTAATACATGATACCTCACCAAGCCCTCCTCACTCAGTCTTTTGGCATCCTTCAGGTTCTCTCCTCTAGAACCATATGATCACTCTATGCTCTAGGTTTGCTGCCATCTTCTCACCTACAACTGTCGTTCTCTGTGCGACAGTAAGACCATAACTCTTCAGCTCTATCAAATGTACCTCCTGTTCCTTCTTCTTTCTCTCTAGAATCTTTTAACCTTCCTTTCCATGCAGAATCTTCTTCTGCTCTGATAGCAAATGATGAAAAGAGTTATTAGGGTTTAACCAAAATCCCTTTTCCTTAACAAATCAATCTTGAGGCCTGTGGGTTATGGCCCACTAAGCCTATTAGAAGCGTTTCTTTAGGCCTTCACCTTTAACCGTGGACTTACATTATACATTATCAGAGCCTGAGAACTATCGACGTTGTTTATATTGCATTGATGCATTAACGCATCAAAATACATTATCGGCCCCTTTGGAAACATATAAACCCCAGTGCATTATCGACAGCTTTAAACTATCGGGAGAATTACATATAGGCGTTCAAGCCTTAAAACCCCGCGGCCATACAAACATTGGAAATACATGGGAATGAAGGAATTACAAGGGAAAAAAACCTGTTGAAACCTTGGGCTAGATCTCAAATACTATAAGCTGCCTCTATGAATATCAGTGGGTCTTCTCCTTCGCGCCATTCCACAGAGCCGCTTCAACCTCCGATCTCCGACTGTCCTGATCGTCGATCAGCTATTTGGTGATATCGCATTATCGGCCATCAGTGTATCACCACTCCACAGGCCATTGTCCTTTGACCTCCCCGATATGCGATCACCGATTTCAATTAAACCGTCGATTTGGATCCTCGATTCGACGGTTGCGATTTCATCGCATATCGCTATCGCTCTATTACAAGGGTCGTTCCAATTTCTCCAAGGGACTTTCGCTGATGCGATATAAAGGTCCTACCATGCGACTTGACCCAGACCGTTGATCTTCCAGATCTAACGGTTCCTGGGAATTCTAGTTCTTCTTCTCTTTAACTTGATTTTATCCGAAATTGAAGGAATATTGTGTTAAAACACAGTTCCGCCACCGTTTGCTGAAGCACACATAAGTTCCATTAGTATCTTTGGTCACCATTTGATGGAATTTGCACTTTAAAGTTAGTTCCTCTACCCACTTGCTCTCACACCACGATTTCACACATAATGATATTCTATTGGATCGCCATCGATCCTATCATGGTCGATGGTCAATCAACACATTTACGAACATGATTAAACCATCAGCGCATATATATAATATAACTAAAAATGGAATTAATACACAGACTTGCGGAGACCGCAAAACACATATATTTATTATACATATATAGGCTTTTGTTACATGCTAAGGAATTTTAGCCTTAGAACACTTTCTCCCTCGTCTACATTGAATCTATGCACTGATTAAAAAATCTCTATCTATTTCTCTATATCCTATTGAATGCGCAGGTTCATATATATATGTAAATAATGGATTATTGGATCGAATCACTAAAAGGATCTGATTAGATCTCTCCATGATTTTCTCCAACAAAAGCCCTAAAGCTCCATAATGTATGCATGGTAGATACATTATATATATATATATTTCTAAAGGAAAATTGGATCGGATCACTGGGAAGGATCCGATCTTATCCCTTCCTCAAATCTCTCAACTAATTCACATACATGCATATAACACATGGCGGATTACATTGATAAGTCTCCTCGAGACTTTATCCATTCCATCTTTAAATCTGTTTTAAAATAGATTTTTCCCTGTTTTGCTCCCTAGGTCCACGTCTTCCTCCTTTTTTATTTTGGATTCCTCCATTTGACTAAGGGTGCTAGATGCTCCTACATCACTTCTCATCTACCCCTCTATGTGATTCATCAAATCATGAGGATGCTGACAAACATCCTGAATTTTTTGATCTTGGTTGTCGTGATATCTCTACTTCTTCATCCAATCACGATATTGATTCAACTATTGTTAATTTGTCTAAGACACTAATCTACGATGATCTATCTATTAACGAAGTCAAAAACCCACAGATTGTCGGGACACTTCAACTCGAGCTGATGGTTATGTTAGGCCCTCATTATCTTGAGGTTGGTTTCACTTCCGATCATGAAATTGTTCAAACACCCAAGGATCCTCATCACTCATCTGTATGCATTGAGGATCAATATCACACATAGATTTCGCTTCCTCCACTTGAACTACACAATCCGATCGCTCATGCATTAGAGGAATCTTAAACAACAAGCACACTCGTGCAACATAAGTGGTCTACCTTTTTCCGTTTGCTTGCATGTCATAGTCAAGAGAATGCATACACTTAATATCTGCACACACTATAGCACAACACCATGACAATTCCAGAGAGTGCATGTCATGTGATTTCACTTACTTCTTTTTTGTGGACGCACTTAAGCCCGAAGTGTGTTTGTCTTCATTGTTACATCTTTCATGTTTGCTGATTCGCACTGCTGTGTTGTTCACGAACCATACTTCACCAACATGGGTCGACCAATGTGTCGATGGCTGCATTAGAAGTATCACTTCACGTGAGTAGACCCATGCATCATTAGCTTAGGAGTAGAAGTAGTGTTTTCTTTTGTTTTGTTTGCTTTCTTCTTACTTTGCATGTTTGTTTGTTTTCCTGCTTGTTTGCTTATTCACTTTTCTTACGCACTTACTTTTGCTTTTTCTTTGTCTTGTTGTTTGTTGCTTGTTTACATTCATAGGTGAGTTTCACATGAGATTGTGTATGACTCTTGAAACAAGCTGGGTAAAGTACAAGAGGACTTGTGAAGTGATCAATACTTGGTTATCTGCCATCCTAACTATGTATGAAGAACTTGTTGTCTTCAGTCCATGATACATCAGTGGAAAATACGTGCTGTTCACAGTGAAGCCTGGTGAAAACACAACGCTTGCGTGCTAACTAGTATCACCTACTCTAGTCGGTTGTTTTTTGGGTTAATCCTTGTCAGCGCAGTCGAGAAGATTAAGGTGAGGGGAAAACCTTAACAATCTCATTAGAGGTATATACAAACTACTTCTATAAAGGAAAAACCTCTTCTGATCTCAAAGTTCGGGATCCCCCTTCCACCTCTGAAATAAATAAGTGTTATGCATAGTTACGAAAATTGAAAAAGTAAAATAAAAATGAATATGTAAAAAATTTCGAAAAAATGAAAAATGAATAACGTGAAAGAAGAGAAAGGATTCCTACACAAAGAGGTGATGCAAGTAACTCCACTGGGGTACCGACCAGGCTCGCTGGCAGCAGAGTGATGCTTGTGTTCCTCCGCGACTCCGTCGGGGTACTATCCAGGCCTGTTAGTAGCAGAGAAACACTAGAGATGAAACTAAAAATTTGACGACCATATGGCTTGTGCACCAATATACCCCTCATCTCTAATCGAAACAACCATGTTGGTTTGTCTTGGAATGTGTGCCGATCGACTAAGAGGTTGGCGGGTGCTACATCTTACAATCAAGCAAGTGTGGAAACCAAGATGAACAAAGAACTGAACAATACTTCTAGAGGTGTTAGACTTTCTTTTCATGAACAAGGTCCATTCAAAGAGCCAGAGTTCTACCAATGTGTTGCCAAGTGTTGTAGCGGCTACAACCACCCTTCAAAATTTTTCCTTAGCTTTGTTTTGGAGCCTCCCTATCAACCATCCTAACAACATGTCTTGCACTGTCAAGTACATAGGCTTCATTGATTTTTTCAGTAACCTGCGAGCCTGTGCATTTTAGTTTGCTTCTCTCCCCTCATAGGTTGCCATTCTGGACTTAGGCTAGTTGCTAGCTGAGTAGCTCCCTCAGAAAATTGCGTAATTCTGGAGGGGAATTAGCCTTCCCTTTAGAAATTTCCCAAATATGTTGGCCAGCCTGCTGAGATTAGAAATTGTGCAATACAGTCAGATAGTCTTCCTTGGGAAAATTGCACAATCTAGCCCAACAATGTAGCTCAACCCATAAATTGTGCAATTCTGGGTAGCAATCACCTGGTCCTCCGAGAAATTGTGCAATCCCTCTAGGACAGCCAACCCAACTCCTCCCAAAAATTGAGCAATTCTAGGCAATCGTCACCTGCTCCTCCCAAAAATTGTGTAATCCCTCTAGGATAGCTAACCTAGTTCCTATGAGAAATTGCGCAAATCCCTCTCTCAGTCGAGCAGGCTGTCGCATGTGCCTTCAGGTTGATCAGTTCCCTTCGGGACCGAGCAAAACTGATTTGCATGCATGGACTTCTCTTCCCAAAATAGCAAAAGGCAACATGCAAAAGGTATCCCTAGATTTAGGGATCTATTCTTAGCAGATGGAGGTTACATGAAAAGCACATTTTAGAAACCTATTGCCAAGTGTCGATTTTTCCTAGTTTTGCGGCATGCGCGTCATAACCTCGATCTTGTCAAAATTTATGAATCAGATGCTTCAGAGCTCATTCCTCACATGATCTTGCAACTTTGACATCCCACATTGCATCCAAGAGTCTTTGGCACTTTCAGCTTAGTTGTTTAAGTGTAAGTCTGCTTTTCATGTCTTACGTTGTGTTTCTGTCGCTTTATTGTTTCGCTTTGTGTGTGTTGTCTACTTGATTTCAATGAGCGTTTGCTATCAGTTGATGTATGTTAGCTTGTAGAAGCACCGTTTCGATTTTCGTTTGCATCTCATTGCTGTCACATGCATGACACTGTTTTTGCAATGACGGTCGTCGTTGCGGTGACCCGCTTCACACACATGCATGCTTCCCCATTTTCTAAATCATGCACTTATTGTTTGCATGCATGATCGTTCACTCTTGTTTACACTTAGTATCACCATGCATTCAAACTTCCCATGTTTTTAGTCGCTCATTGGCGGGTCTGGGCTGCCTTAGCACAGACCTTGCCTTGCGCGGCTAGCATTACGCATTTTTGGAAGTGAAGGCTCTACCTTCCCTCTATAAATTGTGCAAGTCTAGCCCAAAACTAAAATCTAGGCTTGCATTGCACAATTTTGGGAGGCAGTGCCTTGCTGGCCCTAGAAATTGCGCAATGTAGTTTCCTAGTTTCCATTTCATTGCTGACTGCAATTGCGCATTGCGTAGTTTCAGTCCTCAATGGGCTAGGCTGGGTTGTGCATTATGTAGTTCCAATAGCCAGTTAGCCTCCTGACAACCTGGACTATGCATTGCATAGTTTTGACATTCAATCTCCCAGCCTCCCGGTGAAAATTGCACAATCTTCATAGACAGTCACATAGGTATGTTGAATGTCATTCCTTCAACTTGTTTTCATTTTCCACTGACAGATTGATTTTCATGAGTGTTGCTATGTATCCAGGTATCATAGGTGTTTGTCTGCCTCTCAACAATACAGGTACAATGGCTTATAAGAGAGTAGAGTCAAAGACATCGTTCAGAGTACAACTGGGGATGCAGTCAATCAAGTGTCTATGAAATTTCCTATCTATGAAGACATCAAGTTGTTCATGGACAAGGATATCAAGATGAAATGGAAATGAAATCATAGAAAGCAACATCATTAAAAACAACAGAAGGTAGCACACTTGCGTGCGACAAATGCAAGGGGAAGGTTCTTGACAATGCAAAGGTGGAACAAAGTTGCAAGTTCAAGCAGATCCACTTGTGATGAAAGCAACTTTGGAGACTAAGTCTATGAGGCGATGATGCGACAAGAGGATTGCACGAAGGTAGAGAGAGGAAAAAAGAAGGGGTTGCAGGTGTTGAAGCGACAACTCATGGAAGAACAAGAACTGCACAGACAAGAGAAGGAGTTGCAGTGGGAATAGGTACAACATGAGGCGCAACATGCACAGACTGATGAAATTACACTCATACAGGTTATGGACCTATCCAGAAGCTGGCATGGAGCGGAAAATGTGAGAAGTGCCATCGATCGCATGCAAGGGCGTTCAGGAGCATGGTTTCCATTGCGTGCATGCATGCGATCCCACCCATTTGGCATACTCACCGAGGCGAAGATGAGAAGCATGTACGATTGGAGATGGACATGTATTTTGACAAGTTAATGCACATGGTGATATGAATTGGATCCTTAAACTCTCTTAAAGCTACCCGAACTCTATAAAAACTCATACCGAAGTTTAAAGTCTTATGGATGTCGAAGCCTATTAGAAATAACCTCTAAACAATGACAATTTGCAGCAAACACAGACAACGAGGACCTTCGGTCAAAGCGCATTGACCGTTGGCCCATGGGGACTGTGCATGGCGCAAAAATGGTAGTCAAGAGGCTCAATCCAGAAAATGGAGGCTGTTTCTAATGCGCGATTCGCTGGGAAAAACCCATAAAAATGGAAAAACCCCTGAACGATCGATCACAAGGAAAGCCAAGAAACCATGGAAAAAGCACTAAATCTAAGGCAGGTCCCATGCTCCAAAACCGGCGGAATATCGGAGGCGTTTCAGGCGGTAAGCAAGTTTGTTAGAGGACCCAGCCATGCCATATAGTGATTGACACGTGTCCGGTGGATGAGAGAGAAAACTTCTCTCATCGCGGGCTAATGTCCGAGCAAGTCATCCACGCGATAAGAGCGATGACTGTAGGATATGGAGGCCCCAGATCTAACGATGGAGATTGTGCCTGATGGGAAACCGGATTCGACGGGAGAAATAAACTACGATGTATAAAGGTTTGAAGTTTGACGGAGACGATGAGTTGGCAGAGATTTGTGTTTCACGGGAATTCTTGGAGTAAACGGAAATAATAGCCGTTTCAAACGATCGAGTGTTTCTGGTGAACCTGGCACTTATCTGTTACAGAATAAGTGATAGCCGTTTCAAACGATCGAGTGTTTCTGGTGAACCTGGCACTTATCCGTTACAGAATAAGTGGCTGCTTCCCTGTGAGGTGTGATGTAGTGACTGGAACAATCAAAAGAAGGGATTCCAGTAGACAGAGGCAGGTGATCCGAAGAGCTGGGAGAGGAATCGAACAATCATGAGACGGATTGGTGTTAAGCCATGAACAAACGAAGAGAAAAAAAGGGGGAGCAACCTAGGAAGAAGTAAGCAGACCTGGAAGCAGAGAAGCCAAAAAAAGAGCTCATTGTAATAGGCAGAAAAAGAGCGAACAACGAAAAAAACGCTGAATGCGCAAAGTCTGGAGAGCCACTCGGAGGTCGAGTGAAAAGCTAGAGAGCTCAATTGACAACAACATATTGTTGTTGGAGTTGCTTGGAGGTCAAGAAATTCACAGAGGCATGCAAAGGCCGAGCAAAAGAGCTTAGAAAATCCAGAGCAGAGAGTCGTGATCCACAGCTAGAGCCAAGAGCCAGAGGAGCGCCAGAAGAGAGAGCTGAGAGCCAGAACCAGAGCCAGAGCCATAGAGCTAGAGCCAGAGTCAGAGCCAGAGCCAGAGCAAGAGCTAGAGCTAGAGCCAAGAGCCAGAGCTAGAAAGCCAAAGAGCTCCAAGAGCCAAGGGATAAGATGGTGTTCTGAGCCCAATGTTCCTGTATAAAACATTGGAGTTAAGTGTAGCACTTGTAAAATAACTATTGCCATAATCCCAGAGAGCCTAATCAAGTTGATTAGAGCTCAAGGAGACATAGCCCAAGATATCAAAGTGAACTCCATATTATATTGTTGTCTTATGTGTTTGTTTTTACTACTGCTTTAACTACTGTTATATGCATTTGCATATCAGTTTAAGTACCTTCCCATATCAGTACAAATGACAGATTTTAAAGTAAACAATCAACTGAAAAAACAAATACAAGCATACACCCATATTTTCAGGCATTTCTTATTTTCTGCATTGGTTAATCATTAAGACTTGGGAAAATTAGAAGCTTTGGAAGTGGCAGAGGTTTCTGTAAGTTAGACAAGAAACCTAACAGCCCCATTTTCAGATCACATGGTCACCAACACACACTTGGGGATAAACACATACATTATGCATCAGTATGTTTCTAGACCAACTGCACTCAAGACGATTATGCACATGTTATTAAAAAAGTTGGACAGAGGAGCCATATTCGTGTACCTGGACGCAATGGAGGCAAGAGTTCGCCTACAGGAGGATGTCACCATTGAGTGCGTGGACACAATCACAGATGACCAAGCTTGGCATCAGTTCGCCACCGTCGATCATCGCAAGGATGTCGAAGAGTTGGTCTTACCATGACTGTTGGAGTGTTAGTGATAGATTGCATGGCTTGCTCAAGTCTATTTTGTCTCACATGGGTACATGTGTAGATTGTATGTAACATCTTTTCAAGTGCAAGTTAAAGTGTCGATAGTTGAATGTAATAGTCACAGAGGAGTTGAAGAGTCATGAGGGTAGGTGAACAATCACAAAGGGGAATGTCAAGGGTCACCCCACCCTTTGCTATATATAGTACCTCGTAACTCATTTTAGAGGCTTTTGGTCAGCTAAGCTTCCGATAGGAGTATCTTAGAGAAATCTTGGACAATATTGTAATGAGCCTTGGCTTCTCCACAGTGCAGATCTAGTACATCTCTTTGGAGCAGGCAACAATGACTGTAATGTTTCGTTATTGGGACTAGTGGTTGGTCATGGTTGTACTATACTATTGGAACTTTCACTTCTTAATATAATAGAGCCAACATGTTTCATGCATATGTTGTTAATGTATTTCAGCTATCTTAGTTACCCTAATGATCTATGTATCTGTTTGCTTACGCATGCATGTATGGAATCTTTTTGTATAAGTATGTATGAATCTTCCTGAGATGTGTTGTTGGTTCAATGATCACTTTGGATTGTGTTGACGGTGCTGGATCTGCCAACATTAGGGGATCACCCCGGTATGAAGTCCCAACTAGACCTCACACCATTTAGTGTGGGAGTCCCATTCAGTACGATGGCCTGGTTTCCATTATCTTAAGGATTTGCCTCAACTCTTGCTTGTCAACACAGGAGAGTGGTTTACTTTGTCTTCAAGAAGTGAGGTTCGCGTGCCTGGTGAGTGTAAGTGTCACTTCTATCAATGGTTCTTTCACTGTCGAGGGAGAGGGTGAGAGTGAGTTCCAGGTCAATTGGGAGCAGTCCAAACACTGCTAGGAACACACAACACAACAAGACATGCACAACTTCCGGTGGAGTAGTCCACACAGATGCAACAGTCACAACACACAAGGGAAGATAACACGTATAACACTCAATGGATTAGTCCACACGAGTGTAATGGTAGTTTACAACAAGTTTCATGTCAAAGGTTTGTCTGATGTTTGGGAGAGTAGTCTACACGGGCGATACAACATTAACAACATATACAACACATTTCCATTAACAGATTATGCATTACAACAAGTGAAATAGTTCAAATGTAGAACACAGGTTAAAGCAACATGCATCACAAGTGTTAAAGATTAGTCTTACAACAATTACAATACATGTGTGAAAACATGCTGGCCTAGTAGTAGGATTTTGAATTAAACTAAAGTTCCAAGACACATCATTACACCATACATCACTAACCCCATGTGAGAGGCATTGGTGCCACTACTTACTCCTCAAAGGAAAGATTACAGACTCTCTTGGCTATGTGGGAGGAGTTGAGGTGAAAAAGTCCATTGCATGTACAAATGAGGACGTATTTATAGCCAAGGGTGAAACTTACCCTTGTGGTAGTTCGACTACCCTCATGACTCTTTGAATTCCATGACTTTTTGACTTTACATGACTCTTTGTACAACAAGTGGGTCTCTTGGACTTCCGCGTTACATTACATTAATTGACAACATAGCAAAGTGCGCGAACTCTTCGATGGTATTTGGTTCGCTTGATGATGTTTAGGCATGTTGCTCCTTGCTTGCATGTTGGAAGGCTTGATAGGCTCATCTATTCGTGAAAGGTGCATGTTCATCTGTTCGTCCATTCGTTAGCACATCTTGCGTGTTTGCTTGTCCATCCATCCATGAACATCTATTTGCATGATCATTTGTTCATGAGCACATATCTTTGCATGGATCATTCGTTCGTCCATTGGTGAACTTTTCCTTCTGCATGTGCTCCCTTCGTTCATCCCATTCGTCGTCTTTCCATGTTTGTTGGTGTATTTGTACCTGCAGTCACTCATGAAGAGACGAGATCAAATCAAAAACCTCCTAGTCTACCATGATACATGATCATTTCAGATGTAGGGGACCAGGAGAGGCAGTAAGGTTGTGAAGCGGGATGATGGCTCCAGGCACTACTGATGAAAACTATGCAAGAGTCATTGAGTGATGAACATGGGCAATCCAAGTCGAAAGTGTCTGTTTACGAGGTCTAGCTTGGTTGGAAGGAAAAATTGTGCAAATTTTGGGAGGGACAGTCTAGGCTGTAGGAAGGAAAGGTAGGTAGGATATGCGCAATTTCCATAATGAGTGGGCAACAGGGGCTAGAAGGCCAAATTTGCACAATTTTCTAGAGGGATAGGCTAGGCTGCAAGGAGGGTCAGCAGGTAGAGATTGCACAGTTTTTGGGAGGAACTACCCTGGAGCCTGATAAACAAAACTACGCAATTCCCTGAGGGAACTGGCAGTTGGCTGCTGGGGTCACTGGCAGCAAAAACTACACAATTCCTAGAGGGAACTCATAGTTGGTTACTGAGTCAGTGGCAGTAGAAATTGTGCAATTCCTAGAGGGAATTGGCAGTTTGCTGTTAGGAGTTGCAGGCAGAGGAAACTACACTGAGGCTGGGAGGCTAGCCTGCTAATCATCTCTACGTAATTTTTGAGCTGAGCAGACTGCTGGGCAGCAGAAGGCTTGCTCATGAAAACTGTGCAATTTCTTGGATGAGTAGCTAGTCGACTACTGAGATGATTGACTGGAAAAACTGCACAATTTTTTGAGGGAGAGAGGGACGGGAAATTATTGCCTGTCTGGCCTGTTCATGCAATTTCCTCAGTCAGCTGAGTGAGTAAGGTCAGTGGCCTCTGTGTAATTTTCTAGGGGATTCAGTTCTAGGGTGACTACTGAGTCTGACTATCAAGGTGGTCAGTATGAAAGTGGATTGAATTTCTTGCGGGCAGCGCAACTTAGAAAGACTTGCTTGATGCTTCCGCGCTCTTCTGGTTGACAGCCGATCGAGTTGATGGCGGGGTGATGGTTTAACTATCAGAGGGGAGTCTAGTCATCAAAACTTTAGTAAAAATGACTAAGTGTGTGAACGACTGAAATATGCATAGGTGATCATGAAAACATACACTCACATGACTTAACAACGAAATGACTCAAACCATCCAAACACACATGTTCAACATGACTAACCGACGGTGCAAGTGACAAGCGCAACACTCGCGATTGACCGTTCATTGATTGAGTGCTTGTGCGACAATGTATGTGATTTCGTGTGCGAGTGCAACAGATGCTTTCATAGCGAACACAACAAGCACATATGAAGCAGAGACTTTGAGCATAACCAAAACATGGTCGCAATCATGACTTAGACACTAGCATGCAGAAACTTGAACGAAATGAACAAGCAAGGTGGATGCAAGGACTGACACAAGCTCATGGAGTGAACCAGAGTGTGTGAAATCATCAAGTAAAACTCTCAAGGGAGGATTCGAAATTGGGTTCAGGCCAAAATTTTGGAAGGTGGTTGTAGTTGCTACAACACTTGGTGACACACTGCTAAAACTCCAGCTTCTCTGTTTCAGTTCATTGCTAGCACAAGGCCTTGGTATTTCGGGGCGTATTGAATTGCTGTGTAGGTTACTTGGACTTCCCCACTTACCCCATGGACATACATGGTCCACACTTTGACAACTCAATCAAACACAATCAAAATTTCAACTTGATCTTAGTATTTCGAATTTGGGAAGGGTAGTTTAGCTCGCAAGTTGAATATTTTCAGAGTATAATTTTTCATCTCTGGTGTTGCTCCACTGCCAACAGGCTTGGACAGTACCCCAGAAAAGTCATGCAGGAACACACACATTGGTCCACTGCCAACAAGCCTGGATAGTACCCTGGTGGAGTTGCATGCTTCACCTCTCTGCGTAGGAATCCTTTCTCTTCTTTCACCTATGTATTTTTCAAGAGGACTGTGCGTAGGAACTTATTTATTTTTGGGCTGGAAGAGGGATCCCAACTTATTGAGAGCATAAGAGGTTGTTCCTTTAGAGAAGCATGTAAGACCTCTGACATAGGTTTGCTCATTTAGATTTTCCCCTTTTCCGTTTCTATTAGTTGGATGAGCTTGAACACACAGAGCATAAGGCTTAATGTAGGGATGGGGCTTCCCAGTGTGGAAACAGGTTCATGGTTAGACCAAAAATTCCCTTACAAATCGTTTGTATTTTTTGTCAAGACTTCATTGGCCGAAGGTTATAACCAAGCACAGAGAAGACAAACACAAGAGTGGCCAAGTGCTGCAGTGTCACAAGTCTCTTTAAATTTCAGCCACATACTGTTTTCAAAAGCCAGAAAGTAGTAGCTGGAAACACTTATGTCCAGAAACAAAAATAGTAATATACCAAGCAAACAAAAAAAATGTAAACAAAAATAGTAAGCAAAGCAAACAAAGTGAAAACAACAACAAGCAAGCAAAGCAACCAAGTCAGCAAGAAAACAATCATGCAAACCACAAAGCAAAGACAAGCAAAAATGAAAACACTACTCCTACTCATACGTTAAACGGTCGGGGTTATGTGAAATGAAATTTCCAATGAAGCCACTGTAGGCGTACCCGACCTGCAGTCACAAAGATACGAGCGATTAAAACAGATAAAAAATAATGTGCAACAGAAAATGAAAAAACTTGAAAAACTTGCACCTGAGAGAGAAGGTCTCGCCTGTGGGCGGAAGAATGTGTCATAACCACCCAACACACATGCTTACCTCTTCTGTGACTACTATTTTTCAACAAACCTCAGAGGCCTCTTACGAGTGTGTTTTGTTCTGCACCAAGTTTCTCAGCGAGTGCGAGGAAGGACTGAAGCTTGTTACATGCAACATGACTCACCAAGTAAGATTTTTCTAGTCATTCAACAATTGTATCATAAAATTCATGATGGTTGTTTTGAAATATTCATGATCTTTGAGAAGGTAGATTCTTGATTCGAGAGAGGGTATCACGATGGGAATATGATACAGATAGATAGATCTGGTCATTCTCATCAGTCATGTCAAGATAGTGAGGGTCTGCCATAGTCGTCAGTGTAGGACGAAGTGCCTCACTTGCTTGAGATATGTCTAAGAAGAAAGATGTTATATGGTGAAGATCATAGTGTGCGAAGTGGCTGTCATTGGATGTATTGTTGGGAAAATGATAAACTACATGACAACCACCCAATATAGAAGAGAAATCAGACCAGTCGTCGAGATGTCGGATTCCCAGTTTGAGATGAACAAAGAAACCTTTTGAACGATTATACGAACACTTTGGATGAGGGAACCAAGTTCGTAGTGCGCTAGGCATGATAGAACACCCACCTGCAACTGGTTAAAAAGTGTGCAAGAATCATGGTCATCACAAAAATGTAGAAAGGATGAGAGCACTATGAATGTGTGAAACCAGTTGGGGTGTGGAAAAATGAGAGTAACTTGATTCGTGCTAGGTTGTGAGATTGTCATCACACAGGGAGATTGCTGGTGTGATGAGTGGCCAGATTTGACGTGAAAAATTTGCAACAAGACCAAGGGTTTGATTACGAGAGAGAACATCTGATAAGTGTGATTCCAGATAGAGATGACCAACTTCACTGTCATATGATTGGATGAGGGACGAACACTCCAAACCCGAATTGGATGTAAGAGAGGTGCATGAAGATAGACATGTTGTAACGGACTCGTGGATTCGATCATTAGCGAAAATATGAAATTTTGAAATATCATACCATGAACAATAAATATTCTTTACACAGGGATCCACGTCGAGTGCAACCATGTAGATAAACTGATTGTGCGTGAGAAACAAGATCTGATTTGGTTTGATGGGCTTACCAGAGTCGCGACGTCCTGACATAACCATCAACAGACGTTGAAGTGCCTCGACTCCCTAGCATGTCCCGAAACTTTCCAGAATTGAAAAATTGCATTTTGGGATGTGAACCAAATCATGCATGGCTTGAGGATAGCTGTTGTTACTAATTTCAAGGCTTCTCTTAGGATGACATCCATTTATGTCATAGGCTTCATCAAAATTTTCAGCAAGCTGACTTAACAAGCTGTCTTCATGCAACACACATGATGATGATGAGTGAGAAGAGTCCTGTGTGTTTAAACTATTTTCATCATGGACAACCTCATTACCTTGTGTCGATCGAGGAGATAACTCAAAAGATGAAGAAACAAGAGAATGCGGAGTGCCTTTGATGCATGTTGATGCGCTGTGAATGATAGGACACATAGGCAAGTGAGGTGCAGAGGAAGCTTTGATATGGATGTCTGCTTTGACCGTTGCACATTCTAGATCTGAGTTAGAGTGTACATGAGATGACAATAGATCATATGATGTGCTTGGGTGTTCATCACAATATACAGAAGCGTGGGAGTGATGAAAACCTAGGACTGGAGGTTGATCATAAGAATTGATTGTGCATGATGTTTCACCAAGATTCGTGGATCGAGGATCGATCAAGAATGGAAGCTCAATGTTTTGAGAGGAATTGATTGTGTCTTCACCATCCTGCTCCTCCACTTGTATGATGATATTTCCTTTCTCATGACTACAATTTGAGCCAGCAACTCGAGAATCAAGAGAGGGCGCACAAGTAGCTTGTGAATTAGATCACTCAAGTGAGTCATGGTGCAAGGAGTCATGGCATGTAGATGATGGAAGATGGCAGAGATGTAGATTAGAATCAAGAATTGGGTTAGGAATGATGATGTCCTCTTGTGGAATGGAGGGATGATTTTTCACCATAGGCTTTCCTAACCATTTTGGAATTCCTCCGTTGGGGCAGGAGACAACTGAGCAGATGGATTGGGAACATGCTGCGCAAATTTCTCAACTTTACAACTGCTGCGAGGGGGCACCCTCTTCGAGACATGAGGTGTCTCGTGATCCACAAGAGTTGAGTAGGAAGGGAAATCAGGAAGTTCACCATTTCAGGAGACATGAACCAAGCGTTTCATCTCTTGGCTCATGAAGTCAAGGTCCACAAACTACTTAGGAATTTCGTGACATAGGTGAAGGAAGCGGGTAGCAAAGTCCTCAATTGATTTGTGAGGCTTCATTTCTAAACGAGAGATTCTTTCATAGACATCTTGGTGGTAACACTTATCGAAGGCTTGATGGATCTCCTTGAGGAAAGTGAGAAGGGAATGGATAAAAGCAGGTGGCAGGTTATGTCACCACCGATTAGCATGACCTTCAAGGGTGAGGAAGAAGATTACACAAACAAGCTCATCAAGTTCAATTTCATGAGATTCACAAAAATGAAGAAAATCAGAAATGTGCTCGGTTATGAACGTTCTATCCTCACCGTCAAACTTTAACAAGGACAAGTGATTGAGAAGCTCATCGGGGATTGATAACTGATTAAGGGAGAAATGAGAGAAACACCTCGGGAGCATGAATTGTGTATTATTCATTGGGTAAGAGATTCAACCCAGAGGTACAGGCTCAGCTTGTCATTTGGCCCTCCTTCTAGTGCCAAAATGTTGATGGTGATAGATTTGCCAACATCAGGGGATCACCCTAGTATGAAGTCCCAAATAGAACTCACATCGTTTGGTGTGGGAGTCCCATCCGGTATGATGGCCCGGTTGCCATTATCTTAAGGATTTCCTCAACTCTTGCTTGTCATCATAGGAGAGTGGTTTTCTTTGTCTTCTAGAAGTGAGGTTCACGTGCCTAGTGAGTGTAAGTGTCACTTGTGTCGATGGTTCTTCCATTGTCGAGGGAGAGGGTGAGAGTGAGTTCTAGGTCAATTGGGAGCACACCCAACACTGCTAGGAACACACAACATGACAGGACATACACAACTTTTGGCAGAGTAGTCCACACGGATGCAGTAGTCACAACAAACAAGGGAAGATAACACGTATAACACTCAACGGATTAGTCCACATGAGTACAACGGTAGTTTACAGAAAGTTTCATGTGAAAGGTCTTGTTATCACCTAAATCAGCCTTAGGTTGAAAGAAGGCAAAATTCAGGGTAACCACAAACCACGCTCAGTCTGGTAGCTAGCCCTACCAGAATAGGAGAGGGCTCTCTCTGAGTCACACTCAGTGGATAGATAAACGAAATGGCCTGAGATGACTTACAGTGAAATATTTATCTTAGGCTAGTAAGTGAATATGGATACAAGAAGTGATTTTTATGAATGACTGTGTTTCTGGGATGGTATGGGACCAATGGACCTCAATGAACAGAGAATTTAATACAAAGGCACAAATTATTTCGTGAGGAAAGATAGGCGGAAAGCCTAGAAATTTAGTTTAAGATGGTGCGGAATGGAGAGATTGCTTAGGAGGGTGAAAAGGGCATGGAAAACATGAATCCTTTTCAACGGAAGAAGAACACTGAACATGAAATTTTCCCACAGGCAGAGCAATAAAATTGAATTCTACCTCATATAACTCATAAAATTTCACTGGAAATGAATATGAAATGAACTATGAAACATAACAAGATACATATGAAGCATAAGAGACACATTTGCTACACTCACAACCACATGAATCTCATGAAACAGAGCCGCTGCCTTTCATTAATCCTCTGTAAAAAATATACAATGAAGAAATAAAGTTTCTTTCCCACAGTCTCCCAGAAGTTACAAGCCAACCAACCCCTTGCAAATGGTTTGCATACAATATATAGAATGTTCCATGAAGATATAGAACACCCAAGGGATGGGGAGTTACTCGAATCATTACAAAATGAAGGTGAAGAGCCAAACATCAGCTACAGGTGCAGCGCCACAAACATGACAAATGGCTTGGGTGACCCTTTGCCTTCCTTTGCCACTTGGATAGATGTCCATCTAGAGTGAAAATACTTTAAATGCCACCTTTGGTGCCAAAAAATGAAGTGTAGATGAGGGGGCCCACTTATGAAAAGTCACGAAGCGAAATTTCGCGAAACAGAGGCAATTTGGGCCTTTTTTCCTATATGCGTCGCGCCCTTTCCTATATGCGCCGCGCCATTTTGAGGCCAGTTTTGAGGCACTTGAAGGAGCCCAAAATGTGCCCAAGTATGCTTGTTGGAAAGCCTATTCTGTCTACTTTCCAACCCAAGTAGAATTTTTGAATTTGGAGCTCATTTGCCCCTCCAAATATTCATTCTCCCAAGACTGCTTCCTGTGTGTCAAAATAGGGACAGTGAGGCCATTTTTTGGGTGTTTCTAACCTCCTGGAGACTCAAATCATGCCCAACTTTCTTGCCCAAGTGCCAGTAGTCGTGATTTTTCCTTTTGAATCAAAAAATGCAAACCATTTCTCAGTTGGAGCTCCCAATCGTACGCGTTGCGCCGGTGGCGCGGCGCATATAGGGAAAAAACCTGTGTTTGTGCCAAAAAATTCCCATGTGACCAAAATTGTCCCAAATTTCTGGAAATTTGGGCTAGAGGTTCTCTAAGAGGCACTATGTTGGGCCACAACAGCTTCAACCATTATTTGAAGCCAATCTTTCTCTTTTGCCTCTTTTGTTGCTCTACTCAGTTTGGCCTTCAAGCTCCTTATTCGGGCCCTTGCACTCATGTTTCGTGCCCTGTAATGACAAGCCATCCTCCTCAATATGGTTTTTTCCCTGTTGGCCTTCTCCAGTAGTCTCTATAGGTGTAGATTGACTCGCTCTAACCAAGACTCACGGTCGTTGTTGATCTCTTGCTCCAAGGTAGTGAGCTCGATCCTCCTCTGTTGGGCAGCTTGTCGATTTTCACGGATGCTCTGCAGCTCCATGATTGCCTGCTGGTCCTCAAGCTGCTTGTTCCTCTGCTCCAGATACTTGATGATCCATCTGGCCCTCTCCACATTGAGTATCAAGTCTTGGATCTCCGAGTCCTGCTCCTGAATGGTCATCCTAAGTTTGGCATTTTCTGCCTCTGCCTCATCATCCTAAATGAGGATGACATCGGTCTCCTGCACACCTGATGGCTCCTCATCATGCATGGGATTCTTGCCCTTGTCTAGTACCTGTGTCGCTGATGCCAGAAGCGAGGCCCCTTCCACCCTGGGTTGAGATAACACTCGCTTTCCTATTGCAAACAAGTGCCTACTGCCTCTTTGATATGTAACAAAAACTGGCATGGTAGTGGTCTCATGGTGCTCATGCTGATGAGAAGGACCACCCATCTCCTGCTATGGCTCTGATAGTACCTGTGATGTGCTGAAGAAATCACAGGAGATGAAATACTCCCAAGCAATGCCCTGCAATCCCAACTGATGATCTACCAAAATCCGGATAAGAGCAAAGTGAAACACACTGTTAAGCTGCCATTGAGGGGTCTTATGCATCATGAAGGTGTTCATCCTCTCTACGTTCCTGTATATGAAAAACGGGAGGTTAATCATCCTCACCCTGGTAAAGTGCATGAGCAACCGGATGTGATAGGCATATAGTCGAGAGAACCTCCCCTCACAACTGAAGTATTTCATGATCAATCTCATGAGTGGAGCATACTCATATTTCAAGTATCTGAAGGGAAAGACTCTTGTGAGCTGGCTCAAGAATCTGGCCTTGATGTAAGGCTCATACTGTTGCCTATCCACCTTATTCTTCTTATGCCACTGTTCCCCAACATTTGGTATACCTGTTGCCACTGATATAGCTGCAAGTGTCAATGTGAAAGTGACCCCGGCCAAGATAGACTGACCTCCATGTAGATGAAGCACAAATAAACGGGCCAACTCATGATGAACTCTAACATTTGCAACCCTTTGACAAAATTCAAAACATGATAGGTGCTGGAAGCATGACATGGCAAGAGGGCATGCTTGTAACTCAGTGAGGGTAGTGGGTTCATCCCTGACATGTTTGCCACTCTTGTAGTGTCTCCTAGGAGCCTGCTCTTCTGAGGATGAGTCACTCTGTGTCTCCATCTCATACTCTGACGAATGTTGTGATGTTATGACTGCAATGTGGACTGTGATTAGGCTGCCCTTTGATGATGGTGTGAGGTTGGGTGCCTTTGTGATATCTATCGCCAAGGGGAACAATGAAACAGGGAGTATTAGGAAGGGAGTGATGTAATGGGAATAGGGGTTATAGGGAGAAATTTGATAGGGATATGGGAGGAGTTTGGGGTTTTTGAGAGGGTAGGGTTTTTAGGAAAAATGAGAGAGGGAGGATGGAAAAAAATGATAGGTGAGGGGAAAAAGGAGGGTGGAATGAAACCTTGGCATTAACAACACATTTTAACAACCCTAGCCATCATGGTTCTTGGTGATTTCTTATGGTTGATTTTATGCATTTTGGTGGCTTTCAAACATCTCTATAAACACCATATCATTGAAAAAAATTGATGAGCAAGGGATGATATAAGGCCTACCTCTCAATTTGATAGGCATCACCAAAATTTGGAAGTGATTGGGCACTTGTTTTGGCCCTTGTCTATGTGCGCCGCGCCCTAGGTATGCACCGTGCCCTTAGAAAAATTGAATTGCGGGCAGGCTCTGTGTGCGCCGCGCTCCTGGGTATATGTGTCGCACCCTCTAAAACCACCTCCAACTCACTCAAACGCTCACAATTGCACACTCACACCTTTGCAACATTTCTCCAAGGCTTGTAATAGCACAATGCCTTTGATTTGGATGAAAACTTTTATATATAGCCTTGGAAGAGATGGGTTTAATTTTTGCTTCCTTGAAAACCCATTTTTCTAATGTTGTGTTTTGCACTTTTTTCATTGACTTTACAAACACACTGATTTTCACTTTCCCTTTGAAATTTTAGCTCGAATGATGAAATTTTCGACACTCTTTGCAGGGATTGCACGACAAGACATTTGGCCATGGAAACCATGACTGCATTTGAAGAAATCAACTGACGACTTTTTTGAAAATTTTGTCATAAATGACACTGTTTGACTTTTCTTCAAAACAGAGTTTTGAAGAAGAGTCGAAGTCTATCCACATGACGATGAAGCTCTCTGAATCATAACTGTGTAAGGGCCCCACTCTGGCCTGCATGGCTTTACTGGACATGTTCAAAGACCAAACTGATGAATCCCTAGACCTAGACATAGAAAATGACTTTTTTCCTTTAAAGGACCAGACCTTGACTTTCATGGACTTTGATGATTATTGACAAAAGACCTGAGCCAGCAGGGATCAAACATGAGGGGGAATGACTAGCATGACTTTCTCCGTCAGATTATGGCATGCCCCTAGCAAAATGTTGCTGGGTGAATGGAGCGAGACACCTAAACATGAAATGCATAAAGAGTTTTGATCTTTGACGGAGGAATGACCAGACTAACTCTAACAGGTCTGTCTGATGTCTAAGAGAGTATTCTACACGGGCGAGACAACTTTAACAACATATACAACACATTTCCATTAGCAGATTATGCATTACAACAAGTGAAATAGTTCAAATGTAGAACACAGTTTAAAGCAACATGCATCACAAGTGTTAAATATTAGTCTTACAACAATTACAATACATCTGTGAAAACGTGTTGGCCTGGTACCAAGCTTCTGAATTAAGCAAAAGTTCCAAGACACATCGTCACACCATGCATCACTAACCCTGTGTGAGAGGCATTGGAGACATTACTTACACCTCAAAGGAAAGATTACAGACTCTCTTAGCTATGTGGGAGGATTTGAGGTCAAAAATTCCTTTCCATGTACAAATGAGGGGGTATTTATAGCTAAGGGTGAAACTGACCCTTGTGGCTGTTCGACTACCCTCATGACTATTTACTTCCATGAATTTTTGACTTTACAGGGCTCTTTGTACAACAAGTGGGTCTCTTGGACTTCTACGTTACATTACATTGATTGACAACATAGCCCATAGTGGAGATGTGGATGACATGACTCACGACATGACTCGACATGACAGTGCTGGCACATTTGTGTTGCTATTGGAGTGCATGTCGAGCTACAGTGCCACTGGGTGATGGATGTCTTCATGGTGTATCACAACTTCACCTCTGCATGGCAAAGTGCACAAAGTCTTTGATGGTCTTTGGTTCGCTTGATGATGCTTAGGCATGTTGCTCCTTGCTTGCATGTTGGATGGCTTGATAGGCTCATCTATTCGTGAAAGGTGCATGTTCGTCCATTCATGAGCACATCTTACATGTTTTCTCCTCTGTCCATCTGTGAACATATATTTGCATGATCATCCATTCATGAGCACATCTCTTCCCATGCATCATTCATTCATTTGTTGGTGAACATGTCCTTCTGCATGTGCTCCCTTAGTTGATCCCATTCATCATCTTTCCATGTTTGTTGGTGTACCTATACCTGTGGTCACTCATGACAACACAGCATCAAATCCAAAACCTCCTAGTCTACCATGACACATGATCATTTCAGATGTAGGTGACTGGGAGAGGTAGCAAGGTTGTGAAGTGGGATGATGGCTTCGGGAATTGCTGAGGAAAACTGCACAAGAGTCACTGAGTGATGAAGATGGGAAATCCAAGTCGACAGTGACTATTTGCAAGGTTTGGCTTGGCTAGAAGGCAAAATTGCGCAATTTTTGGGAGGGATAGTCCGGGCTGCAGGAAGGAAAGGTAGGCATGATTTGTGCAGTTTCCAGAATGAGCGGGCAGTAGGGGCTGCAAGGAGGGTCAACAGGCAGAGATTGCGCAGTTTTTGGGAGGAACTTCCTGGGAGCCTGGTAGCCAAAACTGCACAATTCCCAAAGGGAATTAGCAGTTGGTTGCTGGGTCACTGGTAGCCAAAACTGCACAATTTCCAGAGGGAACTCGCAGTTGGCTAGTGGGTCACTAGAAGTAGAAAATACACAATTCCTAGAGGGAACTGGTAGTCTACTGCTAGGAGTTGCTAGCAGAGAAAACTACACTGAGGCTGGAAGGCTGGCCAACTGATCATCTTTGTGCAATTTCTGAGTTGAGCGAATTGCTAAGCAACAGAAGGCTTGCTCATGAAAATTTGACAATTTCTTGGATGAGCAGCCGATCGACTACTGTGATGATTGACTCGGAAAACTGCACAATTTTTTGAGGGAGATAGGGACGGGCATTTGGTGTCTATCCAACCTATCTGCACATTTTCCTCAGTCATCTGTGCAAGTAAGGTCAGTGGCCTCTATGCAATTTTTTAGGGGAGTCAGTCCTGGGGTGACTACCAGGTCCGACTGTCCAGGTGGTCAATATCAAGTGGATTGAATTTCTTGCGGGAAACGTAGCTTGAAAGGACTTGCTTGATGCTTCTGTGTTGTTCTGGTTGACAGTAGATTGAATCGATGGCAGGGTGATGGTTCGGCTATCAGAGGAGAGTCTGGTCATCAGAACTTCAGCAAAAATGACTAACTGTGTGAATAATCAAAAGATGCATATGTGATCATGCAAACACACACTCACATGACTAGACTACAAAACAAATCAAACCATCTAGGCACACATGTTCAACATGACTAATCGACGATGCAAGTGACAAGCTCAACACTCGCAATTGACTGTTCATTAATCAAGATGACGCTTGCGCGACTATGAATGTGACTCCATGTGTGAGTGCGACAGATGCTTTCATAGTGAACACAACAAGAACATATGAAGCGAAGACTTTAAGCATAACAAGAACATGGTCACAATCATGACATAGACACTAGCATGCAAAAACTTGAATGAAATGAACAAGCAAGGTAGATGCAAGGACTAAGACGAGCTCACAGAGTGAACCCGAGTGTGTGTAGTCATCAAGTGAAACTCTCAAGGAAGGCTCTGAAATTGGGTGCAGGCCAAAATTTTGGAGGGTGGTTGTAGCCGCTACAACAAATTGTTAGCTTACTTTTTTTCTAGTTTGTGATGCATCTTCGCTGGTACGTTCCCTTCCAAGCCACGTGCTTCCACAAGTTTCCAATGGGCGCACTCACCTCACTTTCCGTGTGTTAGAACTGTTCATGCACCTTCATTGGATTGCTGTGCATGTCACATCCTTGCTACCAACAAGGACATCTTACTTGTCTCTACACGCAACCGCAGTCAAGGCGATACCATTCGACCCATTGCTGGGACTCCTACACCAAACGGTTTGAGGTCTAGCTGGGACTTCTTACCAGGGAGATCCCCTGACATGTTGGCAGGTCCAACACCGTCAATAGAATCATTTTTACCAACACTTTGTGACTATTATACCTATGAGGCATGAATATATAGTTGTTCATTGTTCCATAAGTTTTATCATATTCTCACGAAGAAGGCTTGATTCCCTCTAATACTAGCTGCAATAAACACATATTAGCTCATGCATTCATAAAAATTATACAAGATCCTATAAAATCATGAAACATATCAATAATCAAGAGCATATCATATAACAAGAAATATACCATAGATGTAACAATCATTTATCTGGAATGAAGCCATGACAAACCAGTCACATAGTCAACACATTTTAACCAAAACTTGTGCTCATTAATCTCGTTAAAGAATAACACATATTAACATATGCATAATGACAACCAGGTCAGGGAATTCCATGTGCCAACCAACCATATATTGGGGCCGAACCAATTCTCTCTTCCAGCCTAATCACCCTCGTACCATATTCCAAGACTGAATTTGAGATTACATTGGATAAACCAAATATAACCAAATAGGGAATCTAGAGGAAAACACCTCTACCCTCAGGCCACAATGATTTCACACAACACTAGGTCTAGAAATCTCCAAAACCAATATAGCCTTGGATGCCTCAAAATTTCTTCACCATACCTAGAGGAATTTTCCTGTCTCCACCCACATATCAAGAGCTTACCCAGAGAAAACCATCTCCAATCTCAACCCTTGGGATTTTTTTCATACCACCTCAACCAGGATCCAAAATCTATTGGCAATCCAAAGCTCAACCAAACAGGGAACCCACTACATCATGGCTATCCATGAAATTGAATAAGGAAAGGTTGTACATGATTGTCAATCCAAGATAATCCCATTCCAGTGACAACAAAAATGACCAATAAACCAATGCATAGACCACACATTCAAATCCCAACAAGATAAGAAAACATGCACACTGTTACTTGCAAATCCTTAACTATTTTTTGCCCTTTCTTGATGTTGTTCAAATATTCTCTTGGCTTCCACATGAATTCTTTTGCTGCTGCTTACTTTCCTTGCTTGTTCCTTGCTTCCTTTTTCTTCCCATGCTATAGTGTTTTGTCCCTCTTTTTTCCTTGCTTTTCCAAAATAGAATGCTAGAATGTTGCCTGTCGAATTTCTTTCATTTTTCTTTATTTTCCCTTGCATGCATATTCTTTTACTAATTTTCTCCTTTTCTTGTCTCTTCCTCTTCCCCACCCGCTGAAGTGGAATTTCTTTCATTTTCATTAATTTCCATTTATTACCTTTTGCCTCTTGCCAATGCCAATTTCAATAACCAATAAATAATTAACCACAAGTGGATCCCAATGTAATGTTTTTATGTCCCATGACCTTGGTTTTATTTTTGGTTTTATAATGCCCATACATTATTAATTTACATGGAATTTAACCTGGGGCTGTTACAAACCCCTCCTCCTTGGGGAAACACCGTCCTCATTGTTTTATGACTCTTAGAACAAGACAAAGCTACCGAAAACATGACAAACATATTGCTTATTGGAGATTTATAAACAATTGGATACAATATTTACAATGACACACACACACACACACACACACACATATACCTAAGAACATATGCTTAAACCAACAAATAGATAAGGATATAATGCCCACATATAATCAGTCATATCCCATGTAGATTCCTCAGGCCCAAAGTGCTTCCAATCCACTTTAACTTGCTCTATTTATGGGTTTTAGAGCCTTAGCTTCTTCCATTGTATGATGCATTGAGCCTCTGATTGGAACTCTCGTTTTGGTTCCACTTGCTATACAGACCAATCAGTCACATGATCAACATATTACATATATATTTTAAGCAGAGAAACATGAAAACCATCATGGATTTTCACTAATGGAGGCAAATCAAGTATGTATGGCACTGGTCCAATCCTCTCAAGGATCTCAAAAGTCCCACAATACTGAGGTGCCAACTTGGAACACAATCCAATATTCAAGGAGCTCTTGTTGGGCTTGATACACAAGTACACATGTTATCCAACCTAAAACTCCTTGAATACTCTATGTTTATCGACATAAATTTTCTGCCTATCCTGTGCTGCCTTCAAATTATTTTTGATAACCTACATCTCTTGCTTCATCTCTTTCAACATATCAGGTCCAAATCAACACCATGCTCACTAAATCACTCAACCTGATAGGAGTGTTACAACTGCTCCCATAGAAAGGCTCAAATGGACCCATCTTCAAGGATTCATGATATTGTTATTATAAGAAAACTCCACCAGTGCAAGATACTCCTCCCACTTACTCTATTAATGCATGACATACATCATAAAACTATCCTCAAGTATCATGTTAATCCTCTCTTTCTGTGCGTCTGTTCGTGGATGATAAGCTATACTAAAGGCTATCTCTGTATACAAGCCTGCAAAAATTCATTCGAAAAATTGGAAGTGAACTTGGCATCTCTGTTTGATATAATCCTCTTGGGAACTCCATGCAACCTCACTATCTTCTTAATGAATATTTGAGCCACTTTGCTAGGTGAATTAGTAGAATTTACTACAATGAAGTGAGCTACCTTTCTAAATCTATCAACCACAACCATGATGGAGTTATGATAACTTGATGTCCTTGGAAATCCTGTGATGAAATCCATGAAAATAACCTCCCATTTCCATTCCCAAATTGGAATAGGTTGCAACAAACCAACTGGATGCTTGTATTCGACTTTCACTTGTTGATAGTCCAAACACTTAGCATCAAACTCAACCACCTCTTTCTTAAAATTATGCCAATAATAGAACTTCTTAATGATAATCAAAGTCTTCTGGTATCTCAGATGGCCTGAATATGGCTTGACATGAAACTCTCTCAAAATAAGCTTCTGCAATTCACTACTATTAGGCACATAGATCCTGTTCCTAAATCTAACCAAGCCATCTGCTGTGAGGTGATGCTCCTCATCCTTATCACCCTCACCTTGTTGCTGCAATCTTTGCTTTGACTGCTGGTACCTCTCATCATTCTTCCTTGCACGCAAGATCTACTCTTTCAAATCTGTCCCATAAGAGCTCACAATTGAAATATGATTCACCTTTTCTCTCCTACTTAGTGCATTCACAACCCAATTCTCTTTGCCTTTGATGATTTCAAAGTCAAACTCAGTGAGAGTATCCAACCATCTAACTTGCCTTATGTTCAAATTGGCTTGGTCAAACAAATACATCATTCCACTATGATCACTCATCAAAATGAACTTCTTGACAAGGAGTTAATGTCTCCACATCTTTAATGCATGAATGATAGCTACCAACTCAAGATCTTAATTCATGTAATTATTCTTATATTCATTCACCTTCTGTGATATATAGAAAACCACCTACCCTTCCTGCATCAGGACTCCACCAAATCCCTCGGTTGTAGGAATTCGTACAAACGACAAAGTTTTTATCAAGATCTATAATTCTAAAAACTAGAGCATTGTTAAGCAATTGCTTCAAATAATCAAAGTTGGTTGCACACTCAACAGTGCATTCAAACTTCTTTCCTTTCCTCTACAAAGATGTAATAGGATAACCAATCTTGGAGAAGTTACTAATGAATATTTTGTAATAACTTGCTAGTCCCATAAATGATCTGACCTCATTCACATTCTTCGGAGATGACCACTCCAAGATAGCCTTAATATTTTCTAGATCCACTGTTATCCCCTCCTTGGAAACAACATGTCCCAAGTAATTAATATGAGTCTAAAATGAGCTACACTTGTTGGGCTTGGCATACAACTTATGCTCTCTCAACAATCTCAACACTGTTGCTAGGTGCATTACATTCTCTTCCTCATTATTTGAATGGACCAATATATCAACAATAAAGACTATTACAAACTTATCCAGGTAAGGGTGCAACACACTGTTCATCATACAAATGAGGGTGGTTGGATCATTGGTAAGACCGAAAGGAACCGCTACAAACTCATAATGCCCATAACTTGTACAAAATACAGTCTTGTAGATGTATTCTTATTTGATGCACACCTAATGATATCCTGATTTCAGATCAATCTTATAAAAAACTATATCTCCCTTCAGCTGATCAAACAAATCATAAATCTTAGGAAATGGATACCTGTTCTTGATAGTCACCTTGTTCAGCTGCAAGTAATCAATGCACAATTCGAAAGTATCATCCTTTTTCTTTACAAACAACACTAGTGCTCCCCAAGGAGATACACTTGGCCTTATTTATCCCTTATCAAGAACCTCTTTAAGTTGTAACTTCAGTTCCACTAACTCAGGAGTGCCCATCCTATATGGTGCCTTAGATGTTGGTGCTGCTCCATGCATTAAACCAATAGAGAAGTTCACCTCCCTATGAGGGGGAAACTCTAGAATCTCTGCAGGAAACACATCGTAAAATTGCTGTAAGATAGGATACCTCCTCAAGAATTCACCATCCTCATCATCCAACCCTTTGTCATTGGATACATGAACTACAAACAACAAACATCTTTTCCTGATACTATGATTAGCTTGCATGGTTGTAACCATTCTCACTGATGAAGGCTTCTTCTTCCCCTACAAGACTCTCTTTTCTCCATAATCATCTAGACACTTAATGTCCTCATAGAAATCTACCTTGGTCCTATGAATAAACAACCAATCCATGCCCAAAAGCATTCTATATGCACCCCAAGGAAGCAAATTTCAGTTTGTTGATGTAGGTATGCCATTAAGCTCAAATGCATAAGATTTCACCCAATGTTGAACTCTTCTCTTGGTCTTTATAGTCAACTGTACCAACCAAGATTCTGCATGCTGTTCCATATGCAAATGGCATTGATCCACCAATTCATGAAAAAAAATTTATAATTTGATCCTAGATCAATCAAAATAGAAACAACTTGATCACAAATCTTACCTTCCATCTCGATGATAGATGCTTGGTGGTATTCCTTCATGTTATCAACTACTACGTAGATCCGAGGAATGCTCCGAGTTAGATCCCCAATTGTTTGTGCCTCTTAAGCACTATAAAACTGAGGTCTTCCACCATGGTACGATCGACAATCTCTCTTGCTATGGTCTCCACCACAAGTCCAACACTTTAATGGTTCTCTACCATTGTCTTTATTTTGCTGCTCCATAGGCTGGGACCCACATCCTTTCTCACCTGCATTGAACTTCTTATCATGAGCCATATTTTCATTCTCATTTGCATCTTGAGATCTTCCTCACTTCATGGTCCATTTTCCTTTAGTCTTCTCGCTACCCTTCCAATGACGCTTGAACTTAGGCTTGTGCTTTGACTACTCATAGCAATGCTTCAACTTTTTGATGGTTTCCTCCAATGGCCGAGGCTCATCAAACTCAATCTAGTCTTTGAATGAAATGGAAACCCATTGATGAACCTTTGGATCTTTGCTTTCTCATCCTTGAGATATGGCACATATATCAATAGCTCAAGAAATGTGGTTGTATATTCTTCATCTGACATGGAACCCATCATGAGCTCATAGAATTCCTTGGCGTTTCCATCAAAATATCTCTCAGAAGGTACTTCATTCTGAAGAGCCTTTCAAATTCTCCCTACGTCTATTTATCTTCCCTAATTCCCCTGACATGCTTGAGATCTTCCCACTAGATATCTGCTTTTCCTTTGAGACTGAAAGTAGCTACCTTGGCCTTCACATTTTCTAAGTAGTCATGAAGTCTGGAATTTTTTCTCATTCCAAGCAACCATGCTTCTACATATTTTGATTTATTCATGTCACCATCAAAAGTAGGAGGCATGGCTTCCTTGATTTCCTCTAGAAAATAATCTTCTCACTCCTCCTATGATGATGTTGGTAGTGATGGTGATGATGCCTCCTAAAAGTAGAGCTAGAATCAAATCCATGCATACTAGCCCTCTGCTTAGGTGTACCCAAGAGTCTACCACTCTTTATTGTATCATCACGGTCCATCCTATAACTTTTATGAGATCGACTTCCATCTATGCCATTGGCATTTTCTTCCTATCCGTCTCCATAAATGGTCCCCAACTGCCCATGCTTCTGTTAATCTGAAAGGCTCTGAAGAATACATGCATTAACCTCAACTTGATTTTCTTGAGCTTTTGCAAGATTTTCCCAGGCTTCAATCAACTGCTTATTATCAAATTTACAATTTATGATCTCTATCCTCAAACTTCTTAATGTTTTCACCATATTAGGAGAGCCCACCTCTTCCTATTGCTCAACTGATTTCTCCCATCCTACTAGTTTCTCTTCTTACCTATATGGGGAGTCATATGAATTGTAATCAACCATTCTACTCTTCATATCTTGGTATTCTATTTTCCTACAACATACCATTGTTATATAAACCAAATAAAAGGTGTAATCAAAAGCATTACCTCAATTTACTTTTGTTCAGGCTATTGCATCTGCATAGTCAATCTAGATTAGCACGATACATCATAATATCAAGAGAATATTAGTTCACAAAACTATAACAACATAATCAAAACTAAAAAATAAAACAGCTGACATGCATGCATGATAAGAATATAGATCAACATAAAAATATGCCTTTTACCTCGAAGTCCAGTGCTGTGAACCTACCCTCATACTGTAACACCCCACCCCACATTTACCTACATTAACATACTTACCATGGTAAACATGAGTCGAGAGTTACTATGCATGACCCAACTTCCAATATTAGTTATGGAAATAGGGTCTAACTTATCAAACTTACTCCAACACCCAGAGGCACATGATCACACTTCTTATCAATCTATTTTCACTAGTGACCATTTTCCCTAAGTTATGTCTGCCCCTTCACTTAGATGACAACCCAATGAGTACCACACACATGCAGGCTTGTCAGAGTGGCCCAAGGCCTCCATCTGCATCGATAACCCATCCTCAGTGTGGCCAGAGCTGAAATTTCCCAGCTCTAAGGGTGCGACCATGGACCCTGTTCCAGAATTTTAGGGCTAACCTACAGGCTGACTGCCCAAAATTCTCCAGAACTCTACCAATGATAAGTAAAAGTCTTCATGTTCTATTCCTAGGCTCATTTATTGCTTAAGCTTGCACAATACATATGAATCATTTATACAAACATTTTGTGACTATTGTACCTATGAGGCATGAATACATAGTTGTTCACCGTTCCATAAGTTTTATTAGATTTTCACCAAGAAGGCTTGATACCCTCTCATACTAGATGCAACAAACACATATTGGCTCATGCATTCACAAAAAATATCCAAGAGCCTATCAAATCACAAAACAGATCAATAGTCAAGAGACAATCATATAACAAGAAATATACCATGCATGTAACAAGAATTTAATGAGAACGAAGCCATGACAAACCAATCACATAATCAACACATTTAAATCAAAACTTGTGCTCATTTATCTCATTAAAGAATACCACATATTAACATAAGCATAATTCCAATCAGGTTAGGGGCTTCCATGTACCACTTGACCATAGATTGGGACTGAACCAATTCTCTCTTCCAGTCCAATCACCCACGTGCCATATTCCAAGCCTAATTTGGGATTACATGGGATAACCCAAACTTAATCAAATAGGGAATTCAGAGGAAACCACCTCCACCCTCAAGCCACAATGATTTCACTCAACACTAGGTCCAAAAATCACCAAAACCAATACAAGCTTGAATGCCTCATAATTTCTTCACCATATCGAGAATAATTTTCTCGTCTCCACCCACCTGTCAAGAGCTTACCTAGAGAAAACCATCTCCAATCTCACCCCTTGGGATTTCTAGGAGACCATCTCAATTAGGATCCACCATCTATCAAAAATCCAAAACTCAACCAAATAGGGAACCCACTATATCATGGCTATCCAAGAAATGACATAATGCAAGGCTGTACATGACTATCAATCCAGCCAAATCCCATGCCAATGATAAAAAAAAGGACAAATAAAGCAATGCATTGACCATGCATTCAAATCCTGGTAAGATAATCAAACTTTCTCACTGTTACCTACAAATCCTCAACTATTTTTTGCACTTGCTTTCTGCCATTCAAATCTTTTCTTCATTGCCACACGAATTCTTCTTCCACTGCTTACTTTTCTTGCTCTTTCCGATTGCTTCCTTTTTCTCCCCATGCTTTAGTGTTCTCTCCATCTTTTTTCCTTGCTTTTCCAAAAGAGAATGTTATAATGTTGTCTCTCCAATCTCTTTTATTTTTCCTTACATGCATATTCTTTTACTATTTTTCTCCTTTTCTTGTCTCTTCTTCTTCCCCACTTGCTGAAGTGAAATTTCTTTCATTTTCATTAATTTCCATTTATTTCTTTTTGCCTCTTACCAATGCCAATTTCTATAGCCCATGAATATTTTATTGCAAGTGGATCCAATGTAATGTTTTTTCTCCTGTCAGCTTGGAATACATGTCCCATGACCTTGGTTTTACTTTTGCTTTTATAATGTCCATACAATATTTATTTACATGGAATTTAACCCGAGGGTGTTTGCAAAACCCTCCCCCCCCCCTTGGGGAAAAATTATTCTTGGTGTTCTACGACTCTTATGACAAGAAAAAACTACTGAAAACACACATCCTCTCTCCCTCTCTCTCTCTTCTCTCTCTCTCTCTTTCTTCTCTCTTTCCTATATAGTAATATATATATTATATATATATATATATCTATAATATATAAGCATATTCGCTTTGTTTTCCCAACAAATAAAGAATGTTATAATGCCCACATATGTTCAACCATCTCCCATGTAGCTTCCTCCGACCCAAATTGCTTCCATTGCACTTTAACTTGCTCTATTGCTCGATTCTAAAGCATGAGCTTCTTCCACTAGATGCATTGAGGCTCTGGCTGGAACTATCCTTCTGGTTCGACATGCAATAAAAAACCAATCAATAACATGATCAATATCTTGCACATATATTTTAAGCAGAGAAACAAGAAAAATATCATGGATTTTCAGTAATGGAGGCAAAGAAAGTCTGTATGCCACTGGTCCAATCCCCTCAAGGATCTCAAAAGGCCCACAATATTGAGGTGCCAACTTGGCACAAGATCCAATCTTCAAGGAGCTATTCTTTTGCTTGATACACAAGTACACATGCTCTCTAACCTGAGACTCCTTGAATGTTGAGAATTGGAAACAAGAAATTCCAGTTTAATTTGTCCTTGAATTAAATTATGGATTAAGTTCGAATTCTATTCTCATAGCAATTTAAAATAGTTAAATTAAGTTTATTAAAATTACTTAAATTAGGAAATTAAAGTTGGAAGTCTTTTGGAAGTCATGTATATGTTCTCCCTACTTTGTAGGAGTCCACTATTAGTTAATTGTGAGTTGTAAAATAGAAGAATCAGTTTAGTTAAATTAGTTCTCAAACTGATTGAGAGAACTAATAGTGAGTTAACAGTCAATGGTGACACTAATGAACTCCACCAGTGCTACTCTAGTTAACTGAATATTTACTCATCAAAAACTCATGCATGTCGATTCTAAGAAAGGCCCAATTGAGACTAGAGTGCAGGGAAAATGTACTATTTGTTTTAGATTTTTCTGAGTTGCATTGATAGCGCATGCATTCAGGAACTGATCCTTGAGGGATTGTAGTATTTTTAGAGGCTTTATTTCCCTTTAAATACAATATATGCTTCATAGGAATTACACATTGGAATAGAGACTTGGAGAGCTTGTGAATTGGCTAATATTTTGCCTTGAGCTTACTTATGAGTTGGAGATTGAATTTGCTAAGTGTTGGGATTGTTCTAGAGAGAAAAAGCATTGTAATTTCATCTTGATTTTCCGGATTAATACAAAACAGATAGTGGGGCTTTGAGCTGTGGCTTTCCCTGTATATTTGTTGTGTTATGTGCCTTCTGTTCTCTTCCTCTATTGATTATCATTTGCTCGATGTTTATGGGCTTCCATTATAAAGAGTAGAAGTAGGTTCTTGTATCTTGCTTTAGAAAATTGCATTAGCTTGTGAATCTATAGGATTTTCTACATGGTATCGAAGTAATATTGGTTTTTGGGCTGAGAGTTTGCGAAGAATATCTATGTAAAATTTTAAGAAATAAATTCTAGATATGTATTCCTTGGGAAAATATACCCAATTCAAAAAAATAATCGGCCAAATCGGAGTTCGGATGAGGGAGATATCATTGATTTAAAATCAACTCTCTATAGGAGATTTCAAAGTTTTGAGTTTCTGGGTTAGAGGTGAAAGACGAATTTGCATACATACTTCAGGATCGACAAATGGCATTCCATGGGTTGAGGCTTGAGTATTCCTTGGAAGGAAGCTCAAATTTCATAGGCTAGAGGGACAGGATGGAGGCTGCGCTAAAGGATAATGGCTTGAAGGAATTTGTTGAACAAACAATTCCTAAGCTAGCAACTATTGATGCACAGAACTTGGTCGAGTGGAAGAAGTGTGTGGCGAAGGCAAGGCAATTAATCCTTGAGGGAGTTCGAGATCATATTGTCTCGTGTCTCCATGGAAAGTAAACCCCACATGCTATGTGGAAAACATTGATGGACTTGTATCAAAATAATAGTGATCAAAGGAAGTTGGTACTGAAGGATAAACTTTGTAAAATCAAGATGGATAAATGCGAGATGATTCCAAAGTACTTGACCAAGTTCACTCAATGTCGGGATGAACTTGGAAGTGTTGGAATCACAGTTTCCAAGGCGGATATGGTGAGCCTTGCTCTTCTTGGACTCGCAAAGAGTTGGTATAGTTATTAGGAGTCTGTCAATGGTTGGGAGAAGCTTCCAGATTAGGAACGACTATGGTTGGATTTGATGCAGGATGAGATAAGGAGGAACACCAATGATGAATCTTCATCAAAGACTAGTGATGAAGATAACTGTGACTTAGCAATTAAGGCGAGGAAGGGGAAAGCTAAAATTTCTCGTTCCAAATCAGATTCTTATCATGGAGGTAAGAAGGACATGCTGAAAGTTAAATGCTTTCATTGTCACAAGATGGGTCACTTTGCTACAAATTTTCCATTGAAGAAGTCGAAGGAGAAGTCCTTAGGAGGAGCGATAGGTGAGGCTTTTGTCTCCCAATTCGAATTGTACTTTTCCCTCACTGCATGCATTATGTCTTCAATGATGGGAAGTGTCTGGTACTTAGAAAGTGGAGCTTCTTTCCACATGACTCATGACAAAGAGTTATTCAATGAACTAGAGGAGAAATATCTCAAGATCAATATTGAGATGGGTGATGACGGTAAGTATAGTGTTACTAGTATGGGCACTATTACTTTTCAGAGAGAGCATGCGGCTCCACTCACCTTGAAGAATGTTATGCATGTACTCGGACTGATGAAGAACTTGGTATCCATTGTTATGCTTGAGGATAGAGGCTATGATGTGATAGTTTTGAAAGGAAAGGTGTTCCTTCGACACATAGCCACAGGCCAAGTAAGGAAGATATGGATTTGAGTTCAGAGTCTATGTAAGATAAAGGTATAGGATTGTGCTACTTTGAGTTCAAAAGTGGAAAAGATGTTGAGCCGAGATGCCAACAAGTTGTGGCACAGTGATTGGGCCACTTGCATCATGGAGCTTTGAAGATATTGTAGCAAATCTCTACCGGTCTTCCCAAAGGTACACTTGATCAAGTTGACACATGCAAGGGTTTTACTTTGGGAAAATACACCAAGTCATCCTTTGGAGATAGAGATAGTCGAGTAGAGTCTATTATGGAGAGAGTCCATTTGGATGTGTGTGGACCATTCTCGACAACATCCACAACCAAACACAGGTATTATGTTATATTTGTTGATGACTATTCTTGTAAACGCTGGGTATTTTTTATGCAGAAAAATGATCAAACTTTAACAAAGTTTTGTGAGTTCAAAGAATTGGCAGAGAAAGAGTCTAGCAAGAAGGTTAAAGACCTACAGAGTGATAACGATGGTGATTATGTCTCAAATAAATTTAAGAACTTCTGTGCAGCGGAAGGGATTAAACAAGAGTTGACAACACCCCATAACCCTCAACAAAATGGGATTTCCGAGAGGAAGAATAGGAGCATAGTAGGGGTAGAAAGGGTGATGTTGCATGATCATGGCCTACCACTACACTTGTGGGATGAGGCATGGAACACAACAATTTATGTTCAAAACCGTAGCCCACATCGGATACTTGAGATGAAGACACCAGAGGAGGCTTATTCTGGTAAGAGGCCAGATGTTGGTCACTTCAAGATTTTTGGGTCATCAGTTTATTTCGATGTGACCAAAGATGCACGGAAGAATATTGAGCCAAGAATAGAGTTGGGGATCTTTGTGGGGTACACTGATACACCCCACAACTATTGGGTGTACATGCCGACCAGTTGGATGACAATGGTTCGCAGGGATGTCAGGTTCGATGAGGAGAAGGCCATGCGAGTATCCCTTAAGAGGGAGCTTGAGCTACATGCGGATGAGGAGATTTTAGCTCCAAAGGTTGAGGGGCATTAGATTAATGTGGAGCAACCAAATGCAGAGTTTCAGAGAGTGTAGACATCCACTCAGGTATAGTCTTCCAGAGAGGGAAGAAAGTGCACTAGAGAGGCTGACAGATTGTTGGATGATGCACAGGAGAATGTGGGAGAACCCTCTTCTCAGCATAGAAAGAGGAGGTCACTAGAGAGGTACACTAGATACATGTCACTTATGGTTGCATGTGTAGTGACAGAGCCATCTTCCTTTCTGGAAGCAGTGTAGCAACTAGTTTGGGTTGATGTGATGGTGGAGGAGTATGACTTCATAGTTCGAAACAGTGTTTGGGATGTGGTCCTGAGACCGGAGGACAAGTTAGTTGTGAGCTCCCGTTGGATTTACAAGGTAAAGCAAGCTACAGATGGTAGTGTGGAGAAGCATAAGGCCAGATTTGTGGCTCGTGGCTTTTCATAGGTAGAGGGGATTGACTATGATGAGACCTTTGCTCCTATTGCAAGGTACTCGTTAATCAGATCTATTTTGGTAATATCAGCACAGATGGGTTGGAGGATCCATTAAATGGATGTGAAGAGTGCCTTCCTCAATGGCATGATTGAGGAAGAGGTGTACATAGAGCATCCCGAAGGTTTTGAAACATTGGACCGTGAGTCGCATGTGTGCCAACTCAAGAGAGCATTGTATGGGCTGAAGCAAGCACCCCGTGCTTGGTACACCCGAATAGATAGATATTTCACTGCGTTAGGGTTCACGGAGAGTGAAGCAGATGAAAACTTGTATCACATAGTGGTGGAAGGTAAGTTGTTGATCATTGTACTTTATGTAGATGATCTCATACTAACAAGTGATGAGAAGCTCATAAAATTTGCAAGAGAGTTTGAGATGAAGGACATGGGGCTCATGCATTACTTTCTTGTCATGGAGCTATGGCAGGGAGATGGGGAGTTGTTTGTATCTCAGGGAAAGTATGCCAACAAGATACTCAGGAGATTCTGCATGGAGAGTAGTAAACCCATGGAGACTCCTTTAGTTGGTAACTGGAGGAAAGAGGATGCTACTTCAGGGGAAGTAGTGGAAGCTACTGTTTACAAGCATCTTGTGGGTTCACTCATGTACTTTGTGAACACACGACCGGATATGTGTTGTGCAGTTAACCAACTTAGTTAAGCGATGGTTAGGCCTACCAAGATGTATTGGAAAGTGAAAAATCATGTATTGAGATACCTCAGAGGCACTACTGAGTTCGGGTTATCATACAAATGGACAAAGGGAGTGAAGCTTTAAGGCTTCACTGATGCATATTGGGCAAGTGATCCATCTGACTGGAAGAGCACATCAAGACGTATCTTCAGTATTGGGTCAGCGGTAGTTTCTTGGTACAACAAGAAAAAAATATAGGTTGCACTCATTTCGGTAGAGGCAGAGTACATGATTGCAAGTCAAGAAACATGTGAGGCTATCTAGACGAGGAAGATCCTGGTTGGTTTGCTTGGTCAGCAGATGGATCCGACAATGATTTATTGCGATAATCAAAGTTGTATCAAACTCTCTGAAAATCCAACCTTTCATGATTGGTCCAAACATATTGATATCTGGTATCATCATCTCAGAGATTGTGTATTGAGGCGGATCATGTTGTTAGATTACATTCCCACGGAGGAGCAAGATGTTGACATCTTGACAAATGCATTGTAAAGATGTAAATTCGAGTTTCATAGAGATAGGATCGGGGTAGTTGATAATCTCTTTCTTGTTGAGAGGGAGTGTTGAGAAATGGCAACAGGAAATTTCAGTTTAATTTGTCCTTGAATTAAATTCGAATTCTATTCTCATAGTAACTTAAAATAGTTAAATTAAGTTTATTAAACTTAATTAACTTAGGAAATTCAAGGTGGAAGTCTTTTCGAAGTCATGTATATGTTCTCCCTACTTTGTAGGAGTCGAGTGTGAGTTAATTGTGAGTTGTAAAATAGAAGACTCAGTTTCATGAGTCAATTCAGTTAAATTAGTTCTCAAACTGATTGAGAAAACTAATAGTGAGTTAACAGCTAGTGGTGACATCAATGAACTCCACCAGTGATACTCTAGTTAATTGAATATTTACTCATAAGAAAATCATTCATGTCGATTATGAGAAAGACCTAATTGATACTAGAGTGTAGGGAAAATGTACTATTTGTTTTAGATTTTTTTGAGTTGCACTGATAGTGCATGCATTCAGGAACTGATCCTTGAGGGATTACGCTATTTTTAGAGGCTTTATTTCCCTTTAAATACAAAATATCCTTCATAGGAATTACACATTGGAATATAGACTTGGAGAGCTTGTGAATTGGCTAAGATTTGACCTTGAGCTTGCTTATGACTTGGAGATTGAATTTGTTGAGTGCTAGGATTGTTCTAGAGAGAACAAGCATTGTAATTTCATCTTTATTTTTCGGATTAATACAAAAAATATAGTGGGGTTTTGAGCTGTGGATTTCCCTGGAGATTTATTGTGTTATGTGCGTTTGCTTCTCTTCCTCTATTTATTATTGTTTCCTCGATGTTTATGGGCTTCCGCTGTAAAGAGTAGAAGTATATTCTTGCCTCTTGCTTTAGCAAATTACATTAGCTTGTGAATCTACAAGATTTCTACATTGAATACTCTATGCTAATATGCATAAATCTTCTTCCTATATTCTGTTTCCTTCAAATTGTTTTTGATAACCTACATATCATTCTCCATCTCTTTCAAAATATCAGGTCGAAGTAACACCTTGCTCACTAGATCACTCTAGCTAATAAGAGTATTACAACTCCTCCCATCGAGAGCCTAAAATGGACTCATCTTCAAGGATTCATGATACCCATTATTATAAGAAAACTCCACTAGTGGAATACACTCCTCCCACTTCCTTTGTTGATGCATGACATACATCGTCAACATATCCTCAAGGATCTTGTTAGTCCTCTCTGTCTATCCATCTTCCCATGGATGATAAGTTGTATTGAAGGCTAGCTCTATCCCTAAGCCCGCAAACAATTCCTTCCAAAACTTGGAAGTGAACTTGGCATCTCTATATGATAAAATCCTCCTGGGAACTCCATGCAATCTCACTCTCTCCTTAATGAATATTTGAGCCACTCTTCTAGATGAATTAATAGATTTTACTGCAATAATATGAGCTACCTTTCTCAATATTTCAACCACAACCGTTATGGAGTCTTTTTATCTTGATGTGCTTGGAAATCTTGTAATGAAATCCATAAAAATAACCTCCCACTTCCATTCCAAAATTGGATTAGGCTGCAACAAACCAGCTGGATGCTTGCGTTCAACTTTCACCTGTTGATAGTCCAAGCACTTAGCAACAAACTCAACCACCTCTTTCTTCAAATTAGGCCAATAATAGAAATTCTTAATGGCTATCAAAGTCTTTTGGTATCCTGGATGGCCTTAATATGGCTTGTCATGAAACTCTCTAAAAATAAACTTCTTCAATTCACTACTATCAGACACATAGATTTTTCTCCTGAATCTAACTAATCCATATGCTGTGAGGGTATGGTCCTCATACTTATCACCCTCACCTTGTTGTTGAAATATCTACTTCAGCTACTGGTACCTCTCATCATGATGCCTTGCACACAATATCCTCTCTTTCAAATATGTCCCATAAGAGCTCACATCTTAAATATGATTCACTTGTACTATCCTACTGAGTTCATCCACAAACCGATTCTCTCTACCTTTGATGTAGCTCATTTCAAATTCAAACTCACTCAAAGTAGCCAACCATCTAGATTTCCTTGTGTTCAAATTGGTTTGGTAAAAAAAATACCTCATTCCACTATAATCACTCAACAAAATGAACTTCCTGCTAAGGAGATACTGTCTCCACATCTTCAATGCGCGAATTATAACTTCCAACTCAAGATCACAAGTCACATGATTATGATCATGTTCATTAATATTCCATGATTCATAGAAAACCATCTGCCCTTCCTACATCAAGACTCCATCAAGTCCCTCAATCGCATGCATTTGTACTAACCACACATTCTTTATTGAGATCTACAATCCTCAAAACTAGAGCATTGGTAAGCAATTTCTTCAATTAATCAAAGCTAGCTACACAATTAGAAGTCCATTCAAACTTCTTTCCTTTCCCTTGTAAAGATGTATTAGGATAGCCAACCTTGGATAAGTTTCGGATGAATATTTTTTAATAACCTTCTAGTCCCATAAATGATCTAACCTCAGTAACATTCTTCAGAGCTAGCCACTCCAAGATAAGCTTAGTAGTTTCTAGATCCATTGCTATCCCCTCCTTGGAAACAACATGTCCCAAGTAACGAATATGATTATGGAAGAAGCTACACTTGTTGAGCTTGGCATACAACTTATGCTCTCTCAACAATCTCAACATTGGTGCCAGGTGCATTATATGCTCTTCCTCATTCTTCAAATGGAACATTTTATCATCAAAAAATACTATGACAAACTTATTTAGGTAAGGACACAACACACTTTTCATCATACACATGAAAGTGGTTGGAGCATTGGTAAGATCAAAAGGAACCACTACAAACTCATAATTCCCATACCTTATATGAAATGCAGTCTTGTAGATGTCTTCGTCTTTGACGTGCACCTGATGATATCCTGATTTTAGATCAATCTTTGAAAGCACTACAACTCCCTTCAGTTGATCAAGAAAATAATAAATCCGAAGTAATGTATACCTATTCTTGATATTCACTTTATCCATCATCATGTAATCAATGGGAAATCTGATTGTACGATCCTTCTTCTTTACAAACAAAACTGGTGCTCCCTAAGGTGATACAATTGGCCTTATGTATCCTTTATCAAGCAACTCTTTAAGGTGTAGCTTTAGTTCCACCAACTCACGAGTGCTCATCCTATATGGTGCCTTAGATGCTTTTGCTACTCCATGCATTAAATCAATAGATAAGTCCACCTACTTATGAGGGGGAAAATATGGAATGTCTGCAGAAAACACATCTTGAAGCTGTTGTAATATAGGATACCTCCTCAATACTTCACCATCATCATCATCCAACCCTTTTTCATTGGGGACAGGAGAAAAAAACAATAAAAATCCTTTCTTGAGGCTGTGCTTAGCTTCCATGGTTGTAACCATTCTCATTGATGTAGACTTCTTCTTTCCCTGCAAGACTCTCTTTTCTCCATTATCATCTAGGCACTCAATGAACTTCTCATAGAAATATACATTGGTCCTATGAATAAGAAAAAAATCCATGCCCAAAATCATGCTATATGCACCCAAAGGAGGAAAATTCAAGTTTACTGATGTAGGCATGCTATTAAGCTCAAATGCACAAGATTTCATTCAATGATGAACTCTTCTCTTGGTACCTATAACCAGTTGTACCAAACAATATTTTTCATGCACTTCCATATCCAAACGACATTGATCCACCATTTTAGGACTAATATAGCTATAATTTGATCCTCTATCAATCAAAATAGAAACAACTTGATCACAAAGCTTACCTTCCATCTAGATGATAGATTCGTGGTTGTTTGCCTACCTGCTATCAACCTATGCGTATATTTGGGGAATGCTCTGAGCTACATCCCCGACTATCTGTGCCTCCTAAGCACTCTAAATCGTAGGTCTACCACCATGGTATGATGGAAAATATCTCTTATGATGGTCTCTACCACAAGTCCAACACTTCAATGTTTCTCTGCCACAAACTTTATTCTGCTGCTCCATAGGATGAGACCCATATCCTTTCTCATGCATTGGAATTATTATAAGGAGCTATATTTTCCTTCTCACCTGCATCCTGATATATTCCTTTCTTCTTGGTCCATTTTCCTTTAGTATTCTTGCTACCCTCTAGTGACACTTGAACTCAGGCTTGTGCTTTGACTCCTCATAGCAATGCTTCAAATTTCTGATGGCTTCTCCCAATAACCATGGGTCATCAAACTCAATTTGGTCTTTGAATGATAATGGCAACACATTGATGAACCTTTCGATATTTGTTTTCTCATCCTTGAGATATGGCACATATCTTAGTAGCTCTAGAAATATGGTTGTATATTATTCATATGACATGGAACCCATCATGATGTCATAGAATTCCTTGGCGTTCCATCATAATATCTCTCATATAGGTACTTCATTCTGAACAATATTTAAAATTATTCCCAAGGCAACTTCTCTTCCTTGATTCCCCTAACATGCTTTACATCTTCCTACCATATATCTGCTTTTCCTTTGAGACTGAAATTAGCTATCTTGGCCTTCATATTCTATAAGTAATCATGAATTCTAAATTTTTTTCTCATTCCAAGCAACCAAGCTTCTCCATCTTTTGATTTATTCACCTCACCATCAAAATTAGGAGGCTTGGCTTCCTTGAATTCCTCTAGAAAGTACTCCTTCTCACTCCTCCTATGATGATGTTGACAATGATGGCGATGATGTCTCCTAGAAGTAGAGCTCGAATAAAATCCATGCATACTGGCCCTCTGCTTAGGTGTACCCAAGAGTATGCCACTCTTTATTGAATCATCGCGGTCCATCTTGTACCTTTTCAGAGACTAGCTTCCATTTGTGCCATTAGTCTTTTATTCTTATTTGTCTCCATGACTAGTCCCCAACTGTCCATGCTTTTGTTAATATAAAAGGCTACGAAGAATAATTGCTTTAACCTCAACTTACTTTTCTTGAGCTTTTGCAAGACTTTCATGGGCTTCTATCAAATTCTCATTATGAAATTTACAACTTCTGATCTTTGCCCTCAGACTTCTCAATGTATCTGCTAGATCAAGAGAGCCCCCTTTCCCTACTGCTCAATTGATTTCTCTTCTGGCATTTATGGTGAGTCATATGAATTGTACTCAACCATTCTACTCTTCATATCTTGGTATTCTAATTTCCTGCAACATACCATTGCTAGATAAATAAAATAAAATACATAATCAAAAGCATTACCTCAATTTACTTTTGGTGAGGCTATTACATTTGCGTAGGTCAATCCAGATTAGCACGATACATAATAATATCAAGAGCATATAAGTATACACATGAATCAAGATAATATCGAAAAAATGTAACAACATAATCAACACTAACAAATAAAATAACTGACATGCACACATGGTAAGCATATAGATCAACATGACAATCTACCTTTTACCCCGAGGTCTAGTATTGTGAACCTACCCTGATACCACTCTATAACACCCCACCCCACATTTACCCACATTAACATACTTACCATGGTAAATATGAGCTGAGAGTTACTATGCATGACCCATCCTCCAATATTCAATTAAGGAAATGGGGACTACCTTGCCAGACTTACTCCAACACCCAGGGGCACATGATCACACTGCTTGTCAATCTTCTTTCACTAGTGATCATTTTCCTTGAGTTGTGTCTACCCCTTGAACTTTATCACAACTTAGTCGCATGCATCTAGGCCTGTCACAGTGGCCAAAAGTTTCCAACCGCATGAATAACCCATCCTCAGTGCGACCCCTTTGTGGAATTTTAGGGCTAGCCCACCTACCAACTACCCATAATTCTCGAGAAATTTGTCAATGATAAGTGCAAGTCTTCATGTTTTTTTCTTAGGCTTATTTATTTTCAAGCTTTCCCAACACATGTGAATCATTTATACAAATACTTTGTGACTATGGTACTTGTGAGGCATGGATACATAGTTGTTCACTGTTTCATAAGTTTTATCAGATGTTCACCAAGAATGCTTCTTTCCCTCTCATACTAGCTGCAATAAACACATATTAGCTCATGCATTCATATAAATTATCCAAGAGCCTATCAAATCATGAAACATATCAATAATAAATAACACATCATATAAGAAGAAATATACCATGCATTTAACAAGCATTTGACCAGAATGAAGCCATGAAAAATTGGTCACATAATCAACACATTTAAACCAAAACTTGTGCTCATTGATCTCATTAAAGAATAACACATATTAACATATGCATATTGGCAATCAGGTCAGGGACTTCCACATGCCACCTGGCCATAGCTTGGGGCTGAACCAATTCTCTCTTCTAGCCTAATCACCCCCATGCCATATTCCAAGCCTGAATTTGGGATTACATGGGATAAACCAAACATAACCAAATAGGGAATCCAAAGGATACCACCTCTACCCTCAAGCCATAGTGATTACACCCAATGCTAGGTCCAGAAATCACCAAAACCAATACAATATTATATGCTTCAAAATTTATTCACCATACCTAGAGGAATTTTCCTATTTACACCCACATGTCAAGAGCTTACCTGAAGAAATCCATCCCCACTCTCAACCCTTGGGATTTTCATGAGACCACCTCCACCAGGATCCAAAATATATTGGCAATCCAAAGCTCAACCAAATAGGGTACCCACTACATCACGACTATCCAAGAAATGGCATAAGGCAAGGATGTACATGATTGTCAATCTAGGAAAATCACATGCCAATGACAACACAAATGACTAATAAACCAATGCATGAACCATGCGTTCAAATCTCAGCAAGATAATCAATCATGCACACTATTACCTGCAAATCCTCAGCTATTTTTTGCCCTTGCTTGCTACAGTTCAAATTCCTCTTGGATGCCACATGAATTGTTCTTTTGCTGCTACATTCCTTGCTTTTTCCTTGCTTCCTTTTGCTCCCCATGCTCTAGTGTTATCTCCCTATTTTTATTTTATTTTCCAAAAGAGAATGCTAGAATGTTGTCTTTCCATTTTCTTTTCTCATCATTTATTTTCCCTTGCATGCATATTCTTTTACTATTTTTCTCCTTTTATTGTCTCTTCCTTTTCCCCACTTCCCTAAGTGGAATTTGTTTCATTTTCATTAATTTCCATTTATTGCCTTTTGCCTCTTGCCAATGCCAATTTCCATAACTAACAAATAATTAAGCACAAGTGGATCCCAATGTAATTCTTTTCCCCTCATTCAACTTGGAATATGTGTCCCATGAACTTGGTTTTATTTTTTCTTTTATAATGTCCATACATTATTTATTTACATGGAATTTAACCAGGGGCTGTTACAAACCCCTCCCCCTTGTGGAAAAACCCTCCTCGGTGTTCCATGACTCTTATGACAAGTCAAAACTGCTGAAAACATGAAAAACATACTTCTTATTGGATCTTTATAAACACAACTCGATACAATATTTACAATGACACACACACACACACACACACACACACACACACACACACACACACACACACATATAAGCACATTTTTTTCAACTAACCACTAAAGAAGGATATAATTCCCACATTCTATCAACCATCTCCCATGTAGCTTTGTCGGGACCAAAGTGCTTTCATTGCACTTTAACTTGTTCTATTTATCAGTTCTAAAGCATGAGCTTCTTCTACTGCTGGATGCATTGAGGCTCTGGCTAGAACTATCCTTCTGGTTCCACTTGCAATACAAACCAATAAATCACATGATTAACATCCCACACATATATTTTAATCAAAGAAACATTAAAAACATCATGGGTTTTCACTAATGGAGGAAAAGAAAGTATGTATGTCATTGGCCCAATCCTCTCAAGGATCTCAAAAGGTCCACAATACCGAGGTGCCAACTTGGAACATGATCCAATCTCTAGGGAGCTCTTCTTGGGCTTGATATGCAAGTACAAATGCTCTCCAACCTGAAACTCCTTGATGCTTTTTGCTGATTCGCATAACTTTTCTACCTAACCTATGCTGCCTTCAACTTCTTTTTGATAACCTACATCTCTTCCTCCGTCTCTTTCAACATATTAGGTCTAATCAACACCCTTCTCATTATATTACTCCATCTAATAGGAATATTACAACTCCTCCCATAGAGAGCCTCAATGGGACTCATCTTCAGGGGTTCCTGATACCCATTATTATAAGCAAACTCCACCAGTGGAAGATAATCCTCCCACTTCCTCTGCTGATGCATGACATACATCTTTAACATATCCTCAAGGATCCTATTAATCCTCTCTATTTATCCATCTATCCATGGATGATAAGATGTACTGAAGGCTAGATCTATCCCCAAGCCTACAAATAATTCCTTCCAAAACTTGGAAGTGAACTTGGCATCTCTATCTGATATAATTCTCTTGGGAACTCCATGCAACCTCACTATATCCTTAATGAATATTTGAGCCACTTTTATAACTGAATTAATAGATTTTATTGCAATGAAATGAGCTACCTTGCTCAAATTTTCAACCACAACCATGATGGAGTTTTGCTATCTTCATGTCCTTAGCAATCCTGTAATGAAATCCATGGAAATAACCTCCCATTTCCATTCCATAATTTGAATAGGCTACAACAAATGAATTGGATGCTTACATTTGTCTTTCACCTGTTGATAGTCCAAGCACCTAATAAAAAACTCAACCACCTCTTTCTTAAACTTAGGCTAATAATAGAACTTCTTAATGGTTGTCAAAGTCTTTTGGTACCTTAGATGTCTTGAATATGGCTTGACATGAAACTCTCTCAAAATAAGTTTCTTCAATTCACTACTATTAGGCACATAGATCTTGCTCTTGAATCTAATCAAGCCATCTGCTGTGAAGTGATGCTCCTCATCCTTATCACCATCACCTCGCTACCACAATCTCTACTTTAGCTACTGACACCTCTCATCATACTGCCTTGCACACAAGATATTCTCTTTCAAATATGTCCCATAAGAGCTCATAGGTGAAATATGATTCACATGTACTCTCCTACTAAGTGCATCTGTAACCTTGTTCTCTTTGCCTTTGATGTACCTGATTTCAAAGTCAAACTCACTGAGAGTAGTCAACCATCTAGCTTGCCTTGCATTCAAATTGGGTTTGTCACATAAATACCTCAGTCCACTATGATCAATCATCAAAATTAACTTCATGCCAAGGAGATAATGTCTCCACATCTTAAACGCATGAATGATAACTTCCAACTCAAGCTTGTGAAACACATTATTTTTCTCATGTTCATTTAGCTTCCCTGATTCATAGAAAATCACTTGACCTTCCTACATTAGGAATCCACAGAGTCCCTCCTTGCAGGCACATGTAAAAGCTACAAAGTCTTTATCAGGATCTACAATCCTCAAAATTGGAGCATTGGTAAGAAATTTCTTCAACTAATCAAAGTTGGATGCACACTCAACAATCCATTCAAACTTCTTTCCTCTGCAAAGATGTAATATGATAACCAATATTGGAGAAGTTCTTGATGAATCTTCTGTAATAACTTGCTAGTCCCATAAATGATCTGACTTGATTCACATTCTTTGTATCTAGCCACTCCAAGCTAACCTTAATATTTTCTAGATCCCCTGCTATCTCCTCCTTGGAAACAACATGGCCCAAGTAATGAATATGAGCCTGAAATACGATACACTTGCGAGCTTGGCGTACAACTTATGCCCTCTCAACACTACTACTAGGTGCTCTGCATGCTCTTTATCATTCTTCATATAGACCAATATATCATCAATAAAGACTATCACAAACTTATCTAGGTAAGGGCGCAACACGTTGTTCCTCATACACATGAAGGTGGCTGGAGCATTGGTAAGACCAAAAGGAACCACTACAAACTCATAGTGCCCATACCTTGTACAAAATGCAGTCTTGTAGATATCTTCTTCTTTGATGCACGCTCGATGATATCCTAATTTCAGATCAATATTTGAAAACACTACAACTCCCTTCATTTGATCAAACAAAATTCAAGGCAATGGATACCTGTTCTTGATAGTCACCTTATTTAGCTGCCTATAATTAATGTACAATCTAATTGTACCATCCTTTCTCATTACAAAAAACACTGGTGCTCCCCATGGAGATACGCTTAGCATTATGTATCCCTTATTAAGCATCTCTTTAAAATGTAACTTCAGTTCCACCAACTCAGGAGTGCTCATCCTGTATGGTGCCTTAGATGTTAGTGCTACTCCAAGCTTCAACTTAATAGAGAATTCCACTTCACTATGAGGAGGAAAATTTGGAATCTCTGCAGGAAACACATCCTGAAGCTAATGTAAGATAAGATACCTCCTTAGGACTTCACCATCCTCATCATACAACCCTTTTTCACTAGAGACATGAATTTCAATCAATAAGCATCATTTCTCGCGACTACGATTTACTTGCATGGTTGTAACCATTCTCATTGATGTCGGCTTCTTCTTCCCCTGCAAGACTCTTTTCTCCATCATCATCTAGGCACTCAATGGCCTTCTCATACGAATCTACCTTGGTCCTATGAATAAACAACCAATCCATGCCCAAAAGCGTGCTATATGCACCCAAAGGAAGCAGATTCAGGTTTGCTGATGTAGGTATGTCATTAAGCTCAAATGCACAAGATTTCACCTAATTGTGAACTCTTCTATTAGTCCCTGTAACCAATTGTACCAACTAAGATTATCCATGCACTTCCTTATCCAAACGACATTGATCCAACAATTCATGACTAATATAGCTATAATTTGATCCTAGATCAATAAAAATGAAACAAATTGATCACACCGCTTACCTTCCATCTCGATGATAGATACCTAGTGCTTTGCCTACTTGTTATCAACTATTGCGTAGATACGGGGAATGCTCTGAGCTACATCCCCAACTATTTGCGCCTCCTGAGCATTGTAAATATGTGATCTTCCACCCTGGTACGATGGACAATCTCTCTAGCAATGGTCTCCACCACAAGTCCAACACTTCAATGGTTCTCTACAATTTCCTTTATTATGTTGCTCCATAGGCTGAGACTCACATCCTTTCTCAGTTGCATTTGAATTCTTATGTGGAGCCATATTTTACTTATCACCTACATCCTGATATCTTCCTCGCTTCTTGGGCCATTTTTCTTTAGTCTTCTCACTATTATTCTAGTCACGCTTGAACTCAAGCTTGTGCTTTGACTTCTCATAGAAATACTTCAACTTTCTCATGGCTTCCTCCAATTACCAAAATTTCATCAAACTCAATCCGATCTTTGAACAATAATGGAAACCCACTGATGAACCTTTGGATCTTTTCTTTCTCATCCTTGAGATATGACACATACCTTAATAGCTCTAGAACATTGGTTGTATATTCTTCATTTAGCATGGAACCCATCCTAAGCTCATAGAATTCCTTAGCCTTTCCATCATAATACATCTTAGACATGTACTTCTCTCTACAGAGTCTTTTAAATTCTTCCCAAGTTAGCTTCTCTTCCTTGATGCCCATGACATGCTTGAAATATTCCCACCAGATATCTGCTTTTCCTTTGAGACTGAAAGTGGCTATCTCGACCTTCATATTCTATGAGAAATCATGAAGTGTTAGGTCCCTAAAATACTAGTGTATCCCCTTATTATTATTATCATTGTAGTCCCTTATTGTTATTGTTGTGCCCATGTTGTCCCCCTATTGTTATTATTGTGCCTCATAGAAGCCCACTATTGTTATTGTTGTGCCCTTACATTATTATTCTTATGTCGGATTTGCCTATATTTTGACCCCTTAGACTCCTATATATAGAAAGGAGGTCTTGTCATTTGTATCATCCAATAATTGTTCATTTGTGTAATGTAAAGGGGGTTGCCCCCTCGAAGAGGCTGATTTTGAAGTCGTTTCTCTATATTTTATTTTATTTTTTTGAGCTGGTTTCATAACAATTGGTATCAGAGGTTTGGATTCTAAGGTTTTTCTGCTTCAAATAGGTCATCATGGAATGTTAGCTATAACTTGTTTTCTACGACTTTTCAAAAGATAAAATTAAAATCCATTTGAGTTGCAATCTTGATGAACATTGGGTCTGAATTTCAAATATTGTCTCGCTATACTTTTAGAGATATGAACCAAGGAAGCTAGGATTTTTTCAGGTTCCCAAATTATATCTCAAATAGCTCTGAAGGTCAAAACAATGACACGTGGAACTTCGTATAAGTTCGCTATATTGAACTAGTCTATAATCAGGTCATCGTGGGAGATTTGGAATAACTCTTTCTTGGAGAATCCAATCATGATCAGACTTACTAGGTTGGAATGAGGACTCAGCAGGATGAAAGTTTAGACCTTGGATATTTGAAATTACAAAGATACAACAGATTCAATATCGAGCTCCTACAACGCCAAAAAATGTGTGTAGTCTTTTTAAAATTTTGCATAAATTGGTTTGAAAAATTAGTTTGAAGGAATTCAGAGAACACAGTGAAGCATAATTATCATTAATTGATGCCTCAAAGAAAGAAAATGGAAACACCTAGTAAGAAACCTGAAATTTCTATCATGACTCATGAAGAAGATGAAGAAATGCAACCTAATATATCAAAATTATGAGACGAAATTTGCTACAAGAAATGCTTCCTAATGGAGAAAAGGTAGTAGAGAAAACTCATGATGAGAACAAAATAAATGTTAGTCATGATTTCATAGACTCTGAAGTTGGATTGAAGACCCACCATGTTCCAAAGATTGATATGAGAAATTTTAATGGCAAGGATCCTGTAACATGGATCAGATGGAGCAATATTTCGATCTCCACAATGTACAAAACGCATGAAAGGTATACATTGCAACTTTATATTTGGAACCCAATCAGGTTGTATGGTATCGATGGCTTTACTCTTGTAAACAAATTGTCACTTGGAAAATTTTTACAGAAGAAATGATGACACATTATGAGGATACAAAAAGCAACATCTTTTTTAGCCAATTGATAAATCTGAAACAAAAAGGTTCAATGGTGGAGCACATTGAGGACTTCCAAAAATTGAATATAAGGGTAAAAGATATTCCATAGGAGCATAGGATTGATGTGTTCATAAGGAAATTAAAGGATAACATCCAACATAAGGTTCACCTTTGGGAACCTGATTCATTGGAGAAGGCATTCAGGTTGGCAAGAAAAATTGAAAGCAAAATTATGGCATCAAGGAAGCCTACCAATCACAACTATAAATATGGAAATGTTGTTGCTCCTAGCCTTCCACAACCTACAAGGTTGACACGACAACAATTGGAAGAAAAAAATTGCAACAAGGCTTTGTTACAATTGTGATATCAAATACACTAAAGGTCATAAGTGTGCTAAGAAGAAATTATTTTACATAGATTGTGAAGAGGAAAAAAAAGGAACAAGAAAGATCAAAAGAAGAGGATACACACTAGGAACAAAGCCTAGAGAAAAAAGAAATGAATCCAACCATATCTTGTAATGTATTGGCTAGAATAACCATTCCTCAAACTATCAAGATAAAAGGACATATCAAGAAGAAAAAGGTAACAATGTTGATTGATTCGGGTAGTACCCATAATTTTATTCATTGTAAGATAACGAAGGAAATAAATTGCTTCATATATCTAGAACCAGAGTGTCAAGTGATGGTTGCAAATAGAAGAACCATAAATTGCTCTGGAAAGTGTCATAATATCAAGCTATCCATGGGAGAATGTGTTGAATAGTCCAATTCTTTCCATTCTAATGGGTGGTGCTGATGTTGTACTAGGAGTCCAGTGGCTATAATCTTTGGGTACGATAGCTTTTAATTTTCAAGAAATTTTCTTGAATATTTATTTTTTTTTTTTTTAATTTTTTAAATTTAATTTTAATTTAATTTAATTTTTAATTTAATTATTTATTAATTATTTATTTTATTTTAATTTTATTTTAATTTTATTTATTTTATTTATTTTTTAATTTTAAATTTTATTTATTTATTAATTTTTTAATTTTATTTATTTATTTAATTTTATTTTTTTTCAGAAGGAAAGGAAGTTGAATTAAGGGGTATCGAAGGGAAATCGGGAAAGATAATCAACTCTAATGGCATGACAAGCTTCTAAAGAAAGAACAACATGGCATAATTGCACAATTATGTTCGCTAGAGGTTGCCACGTCGAAATCATCTATTTCTCCAGATCTCCAAAAAGCATTGGACAATCGTTCCAAGGTATTTGAGAATCCCAAAGGCCTCCCACCTATTTGTGATCATGATCATGATATTCATTTGATTCCAAGAAGTGTTCGTCCAAACATCAAGCCTTACAGATATCCCCATGCCCAAAAGAGTGAAATTGAATGTATGGTTGCATAAATGCTAGAGGTTGGTATAATTCAACCTAGTCAAAGTACTTTCTCTGCTCCAGTAGTATTGGTGCATAAGAAGGATGGATCATGGCACATGTGTCTGGAATATAGGGAGCTCAACAAGCTCACTATTAAAAATAAATTTCCCATTCATGTTATTGATGAATTATTGGACGAATTACATGGAACAATTTACTTCACCAAGTTGGACCTTCGTTCAAGATATCATCAAATCAGAATGAAGACTGAACACATTCCAAAAACAACATTTAGAACTCATGAGGGTCATTATGAATTTTTGGTCATGCATTTTGGCCTTACCAATGCACCTTCTACATTTCAAGGTTTGATGAATTCCCTTTTCAAACCCTTCCATAGAAAATTTGCGTTAGTATATTTTGATAATATGCTAATCTATAATAAGTCTTGGAAGGATCATGTTCAACATGTTGATAGAGTGCTCAAACTATTGGAGGAGAAACGATTATATGCAAAAACCTCCAAATGTTTCTTTGGAGTACAAGAGGTGGAATATTTGAGTCATATTATATCTCATGAAGGTGTTAGGGTAGACCCTAGCAAAATTAGAGACATTAAGGAATGGAAAATCCCCACATCCATAAAGCATCTACAAGGATTTCTCGGGTTGACATGGTATTATCATAAGTTTGTTAAGAATTATGGGAGAATAGCAACACCTCTAGCAACATTACTAAAGAAAGATGCATTTTCTTGGACTCCAAAAGCAACGAAATCCTTTGAACATCTGCAAGAGGCAATGTGCCAAGCACCGGTCTTGGCTATGTCAGATCTCACAAAAACCTTTATTGTGGAATTTGATGCCTCAGGAAATGGAATTAGTGTTGTTTTAATGCAAGAATAAATACCCATTTCTTTCGAAAGTAGTCCAATCAAAGGAAAGTATTTACACAAAGCTATTTATGAGAAGGAAATGTTGGCAACACTACATGCACTTAAGAAATGGCGACCTTACCTAATGGGAAGACACTTCAAGGTAAAAATAGATCATGATAGCCTTAACTAATTTTGAGAACAAAAATTACCTTCAGAAGAGCAGCAAAAATGGGTCACAAAGATGTTGGGTTATGACTTTGAAATCATCTACAAAATAGGGAAGCAAAATGTTGTTGCATATGCACTCTCAAGGAAGGATGAGGATGTGGAAACATTTCTTAGCACCATTTCTATTATCCAAATATATTGGATAAGTGAAGCAAGGGATGAATGGAAGAATGACAAAGAAGTGTGGGCACTCATTCAAAAGATACAAGACCCCAATACATTTGATACATTTAGCTGTAAAAATGATTCATTATGGTACAAAGATCGCTTATACCTCTGTAAGAATTCCCAACTCAAACAAAAGATCCTTATGGAAATGCACACGTCTCCCTTAGGAGAGCACTCAAAATTTTTAAAAACTTACCACAGGGTTAAGAAGGAAATTTTTTGGGATGGCCTTAAATCTGATATTCAAAAGTTTGTGGTGGAATGTTTGGTTTTCCAACAAAATAAAGTTGAAACAATTGATACCCCAGGTCTATTACAACCTTTATCCATTCCAAGTCAACGTTGGGAGGAGGTTTCAATGGATTTTATCACAGGTTTACCTAAGTCTGAAGGAAAGAGTGTCATCATGGTGGTAGTTGATAGACTTACCAAGTATGCACAAAAGTCTCATCCCTTTAAAGCCAGTACAATTGCTACTGCATTTATGGAAACAATTCAAAAGCTACATGGAAACCAAAATATTATTGTAAGCGATAGAGATCCCATTTTCACTGGAAATTTTTGGACAAAATTATTTTCTTATCTGGGTACTCAATTAGCTCATAGCTCATATTATCATCCTCAATCTCATGGGTAAACTGAGATAGTGAACAAATGTTTGGAAGGATATCTTCGTTGATTTATATATGATAAATAAACACAATGGGTCAAATGGTTGCCTCTGGCTGAATGGTGGTATAACACTTCCTTCCATACTGTAGCAAAAATGACCCCATTTATGGCACTTTATGGATATTATCCACCATCCATCACATCATATTTAAGAGAAAATTCTAAGGTTCAAGAAGTGGAAGATCACATCGAGCATCAATAACAAGTTCTCCAACTCTTACAGAATAACCTCACTTTGGCACATAATAAAATGAAACAACATGCAAATCAACATCGCAGTGACATAAGTTTTGATATAGGTGACTGGGTATTTCTACAGCTACAACCATACACGAAAATGTCCCTCAAGCAATCTAAGAAGGATAATAAATTGTCACCAAAGTATTATGGTCCGTACAAGGTGTTGTAAAAGATTGGTACTATGGCATACAAATTGGAGCTTCCTACAGCTTCCCGAGTGCACCCAATTTTCCATGTTTCATGCTTAAAAAAGGGTATAGGTGACAAGATCTCAGTTCAAACAATATTTCCTAAACTTGACGAGGAAGGAAAAATCATATTGGGACCCGAAGTAGTCTGTAATAGATCTGACCTGCAAATATATGAAATGATACTAATATACCTAATAACTGTAAATAATCACAAAAAATAACAAGACTTAAATATAGATAGAGATGCTTCTTTATTGATCAAACCCTTAAGGTAGGGCAATACATTCCCTCCTTAAGGAAGAAGAACACTCCACAAGCCATATGCTTGTCCATACAATATTCCTTGACATTTCTCAATGGGGAGTCTCTACCCTCTATATAGGCCTCATACATACAATACCATGGGTCATTACCCTGGTTCCCTCAATACCATCTATCTAATACCATGGGCTTATCACATTATTGCTAACTACTTGTGGTCCCTTACATGATGTAGGTTAACCACTTTATTTATTAACTATGGCCCATCCATTATTACATTATTCCCTTGGGTACCTCCCTTTGTACCCCATACTATCCCCCCTAGTTATACTACATTCCACCCCCCTTAAACATGCTTCGTCCCCGAAACATAAGAAGAACACAAATAATAAAATCTACTCAAAAGAGTAGTCAACTGATACCATGCACATGCATCTAGCCATCCAAGAGAAAGGTGAACCCTCGATCTAGCTAGTGTCTCACTCGCTTGAGATGGAATTTGACCCTGGCGGCTCTTCCATGTTGATGTGTTGTGGGTGAATCATCACCTCTCTCTATCTATCATGCGGGGGTTGTTGTCCTTGTGGTTAATTTGTTGCCATCGTGTTGGTTGTTTTCTTGCGGGGTGATGTGGGTGGTGATATGCTGAGGTTTGAACCAACGATGTATCTTTCTTCAATTCACCACCTAATGGAGCCTGATTGGTATCTGGTACATGTTGTGGCGCCTGCTGTTGTTACTTATCTTCCAATATTACTTCAACCATGGGTTCCTCATTTGATGTATCAATACTTGTAACATTTTCTGCTTCAGCCTCCTTGGACTCTACCTGTTTTTCTGGTACCTGGTTTGATGTTTGTGTTTGGTTGTCAACCATCAAAGGCTCATTGCCTAATGTGTCAATGTCATTAGAGCTTTGTGCTTCTGCCTCCATAGTATCTGCTTGGGTTTTAATGAAAATATCTTGTAATGTAATTTTCTTCTTTTTATACCAGAGCTTCATGAATTTCTTCTGCACATTAATATTGGTAGTACCCACATATTCCATCCAAGGATATCCCAAAACGACATCCATGTTATCCATATCTGAAGTATAAAAATAACAGTGCAACACATACTTATCCATAGAAAGCTTTACATATTTATAAACTTGAACATCCTCATTATCAACCTGTGTGTTTTCAACGTGTTTTGTTCGAACTTGCAATTTTTTTGCCAAATCAACATTGATAAAATTATGCTTGCAGCTACGATTTATAGACAAAATGATCTTCTCCTTCTGAATCAATCCATGAACCTGTAATAAAGAGATACCATCAGAAAATAACCCTTTAGGTTTCTTGGTTTTCTTCTTTCTTGTAAAAATAAAATCTTTGCTAGATTTTTTGGTTTCCTTCTTTCTAGTATGAGACCATTTGTCCAGCAATAGTTTTTCAATTTCGTCAGCACAACATAACTTCAGAACCTCATTGTCAAGTGATTTCCACCATATAACAACCTTATCTTTCAAATAATACTTTATTTTGTCCTTCCAACACCCTGGGAAGTCAAACTTACGAAATGCTATAAAATTTTCAATAGTCGGCCCACCATTTTTTCTTGTAAAAAACATCTTGCTAGACGACACGAAGAGGGTTTTGAAAAAAAAATCACTTACTTCGAAAAAATTTAAAGTGAACACAGTTCGGTAAATATTGCTCAGAATGGGAAATGAAATGACTATTCAACATCTTCCCATGTGATATAAATCCTGATCTAGGCATAGGATTTTCAGATTCGCGCTGCAACTGTTCTGCAATCACAAATATTTATGAAAAAAAGTTGATTTTAAATCAGCGATATCTCTCTCATCCGGACTTCAATTCGACCAATTTTTTTTTTAAATTGAGTAATTTTTCAATAGGACCTCAAATATGTAATTAGTTTCTCAAAATTCCCTTCAAAACTACAAAAATTAACTGGAGATCCGCCGTCCATGAATTTTCTTCAAAAATTTTCTGCAACACAACCGATTTTTAAATCAGCGATATCTCCCTCATCTGGACTCTAATTCGGCCGATTTTTTTTTGAAGTTGGGTATTTTTTTCACAAATAATGCAGATCCACAATTAGATTCTAAAATTTTTCACCTGAACTTACATATTTTATCCTCAAACTTTCTGCCCAAAAAAAACTCCTGCAAAAATAAACAAATTTTTCCACTTTGTCCAAGAAAGTGCTCTGATACCACCTGTAATAGATCTTAACTGCAAATATATGAAATTATACCAATATATATAATAAATGTAAATAATCACAAAAAACAACAAGATCTGAATATAGATAGAAATGATTCTTTATTGATCAAACTCTTAAGGTAGGGCAACAACATACATTCACTCCTTAAGGAAGGAGAACACTTCACAAGCCATATTCTTGTCCATACAATATTCCTTGACATCTCTCAATGAGGAGTCTCTAGCCTCTATATGGGCCTCATACATACAATACCATGGGTCATTACCTTGTTTCCCTCAATACCATCTATCTAATACCATGGGCTTATCACATTATTGCTAACTACTTGTGGTCCCTTACATGATGCGGGTTAACCACTTTATTTATTAACTGTGGCCCATCCCATTATTACATTATTCCCTTGTGTACCCCCCTTTGTACCCCATACTAACCCCCCCAAGATATACTACACAATCACAAAAACAAGAACTCGACAGCTACAAAATTGATCAATTTCAGAGTATCTCATCAAGTAGAAGAACTTACCCACTGAAGATTCCACATGGGAGGATGATAATTTTATACAAAAGCATCCAAAACTACTCAAGCATCGAGGAAAACACTTTTCCGAAGGATAGGGGCATGTTAGGTCCCTATAATACTAGTGTGTTCCCTTATTATTACTGTCATTGTAGCCCCTTATTTTTATTGTTGTGCCCATGTTGTCCCCATGTTGGGTCCCTATAATACTAGTGATTACCCCATTACTATTTAGTTGTACCCCTTATTATTATTGTTGTGCCCCTATTGTGCCCATATTGTTACTATTGTGCCCCATAGAAGCCCACTATTGTTATTATTGTGCCTTTTATTATTATTGTTATGTGGCCTGATTTTGTATGACCCCTTAGACTCCTATAATTAGGAAAGGAGGTCTTTTCATTTGATCATCCAAGAATTGTTCATTTATGTAATGTAAAGGAGGTTTCCCCCTCGAAGAGGCTAAATTCTAAGGCGTTGATCTATATTTTCTATCTTCTTGAGCTGGTTTCATAACATTTGGTATCAGAGCTTTGGGTTCTAGGGTTTCACTGCTCCAAACAGGTCATCGTGGCATTTTCGCTATAACTTTCTTTTTGCGATGTTTCAGAAGTTAAAAAAAAAACTCATTTGAGAAGA
>APFE030612833.1:13110-34254 GCA_000404065.3 Pinus taeda | reverse complement strand
GAGGGGTTGCGGATGGAATCCACTTTCGGGGAATTAAACTTCCCAAGGGTCATCCAAGCTTGACCAAGTGATTTGTAAACTATCATGGATATTCCACTGGGTAGTTCATCACAACATATCAGATAAAATTATATTTAAAATATGAAATTCTACACTATTACAGTCTTATTTCTTTTTATATTTATGGATATGTAGAATATTGTTAATAGTGAATGCATGCAAATTAAAAATTATGTAGAAAATAGATAGCAATAGAATAAAAGCTCACACACACACACACACTCTTAAATTGTTCATGATTATGTATTTGATACACATTCCAATTACATATTCTTGCCTTTTGGTACACTCGGGCTTCAAAAACGAGATTGTAATTAATTAAATCCCAATTTTATTTTCCAATGTGGGACATTGATGCTTTCAAATTAAAGACTTTGAATTTAAATTCAAGAAAGAATGGTTATGACTTATAAATAGTAAATACCTAAGAACATAACATTAAATATAAAATATTTTGGGATATATTTTTCCTTGGAAGTAAATATAAGAGAAACATGCCAGCATTTCTCCTCTTATTGAGGATGGTGCTCACTATAAAGTGGGTGACGTAAACTTAGTGCACATTATCCCATGGAAATTGAATTGGGGACTTACATAATGCACCAAATCACCAACAACACCTTGCCAACAAAGGCATAAATCAATATAGCTAATCCTTGGGGCTATATTCTGAGGTATATATTATTGCATATTAAATGTTCAAACCTTATACATATATATGTTCATTATGTTTATGAAAACTCTAAGTTACTATTATTTAAATTTGAATAGAAAATTTTCACATGTATCTTTTATAGTGAAATATTGCATCATTTATTTATTTCTTTGATATCTAAATCTTACTATCAAGTCCTCCATGACATAGTTAGAATGTGAGATTGATTCATGCACGTATGCAAGATCCTTTCACTATTTCATCTTAATATTGACATACTACTAATGCATAACTTTTCAATGGATGGTTCTAATCTCTTCAGGAGCTAAATAAACCAACATATTGATATTAAATCTTACAAAAGTTACCTTTGATCCACATGGTTTAGGCCTAGAGAGCCACCTTCATCAAAACTTCAGTATTATTCAACCATATATCTAATGTAATGATGGACTTATCTAATGCTTTGGGTGCACTAAATTCTAGTTACCTTGTAGTTACTAAGGGTCCCTCATCTCCACCTTAGATTTTCCTCTCACTAACATTACATTGAGACACATAGCCATAATTTTTAAGAGGGTTTTATTTGCAAGAACTACTCAATGTGAGATTAAGGACTATTTTGTATTAAAAATCTCTCCCTACTACAAGACCATGCGGCAGACACTTTGCTGACAAAAGGACAACCTATAAAATCCTCTCTTTGGGATATCATTGGCCTTCCCTCTTCAAAGATGCAAAACAATATGTCAAAAGGTGTGACAACTGCCAAAGAGTAAGGAAACCTACCCTTTCAAATGAAATGCCATTACAACCACAGGTACTCATTGAACCCTTTGAAAAATGGGCTTTAGATTTCATTGGACCTATTAATCCACCATCTAAACAAAAGAAGTATATATTGGTATGTACTGATTATGTCACTAAATGGGTAGAAGCCAAAGCATTATTTTCTACTACTGAAAATTCAGTTATTAGTTTTCTTTATGAGGATATTTTTACTTGCTTTGGTATTCCAAGAGAAATTGTGATAGATTAGGGAAGTCAATTCACATCCAACTTGGTGGAGAAGCTGATGGAAGAATACAAAATCAAGCATAGAAGATCTACTCCTTACCATTCGCGATCAAATGGTCAAGAGGAGTCTACAAACAAAGTCACTGAAGGCATCATAACCAAAACTGTTCATCTACACAGAAGAGATTGGGCAGAAAGGCTTCCTGAAGCCTTGTGGGCCTCATAACTACATGGAGAAATACAACAGGGAATTCTCCCTATGAACTTGTTTATGGGAAAGAAGTCTTGCTCCCCATTGAGTTCCAAGTCAAAACTTTCAAGATGGTAGTTCAGTTGGGGATGGATCTATCAGAAGCCCAAAAGCATAGAATGGAGCAGTTGAATGAGCTAGATGAGATCAGACAAGAGGCAATCCTAAGAACAAATCTAGTTCAATATCAAAGAGCTAAGTGGCATGACAAATACATCAAGGAGAAAAAGTTTCAAGAAGGAGATTGGGCATTGCTATTTGATTCCAAGTTTAAAGATTTTAAAGGAAAATTTTAGACTCATTGGCTTGGGCCATATGAGATTGACAAAATCTTTAGCAATGGAGCGATAAGAATCAAAATCTTTAGCAATGGAAAAAAAAATGGTTCTTACTGTGGATTCTCCGGTAACTAAACCAAAAGAATCAAAACCATTGATGAACATCAAACTCCTCTTATTGTGAATGGCCACATATTAAAGATCTATCATAAGCCACTCTCAAAAGAGGAATTTGTCAAAATATTTCAAGATAGTTCTGCAATAAGGCTAGTGAAGAAGAATCCTTCTTCTCCACCAGCCTAGCCTTTGTTATTTTCTGTTTCTAAAAAAAAAAAAATGTGTATAAGCCTAAAAACCAATCACTGATTAGCAGTCTTATACAGAAAATACAGGGCAAAAATCAGGAACTCCTGACACCCTATATTTTCCAAAAAAAAATATTCTCTCATTGTATCCATAGTTTCATGACATCTCACTTCACTTCATTTCACCTCATTTCACTTCACTTCATTTCATTTTCATTTCATCATCTCATTCCGCCAATAAAATTCCTTTTATGACCATTTTCATTCATTCAGTCATCATTTATCCATCTCCATTCAGTCATATGATTACTGTGTCAGTTTCCGCAGCTGAACCTAGTTTCCGTAGCCAGAGGCTGATTCCGCAGCCACCACTCTGTTTTTCAACATTGACAGTCAGATGTTAGTTAAATGATCATGAAAATCAAATGCAGGTATGGAAAAAGGAAGATATTCTGAAGATATAAAGCACTTAGGAGCATACAATAAGCAGCCAATCAAAGGTCAGTGGACGGAAGTGGTAAGTTCCAAGGCATGAGCAAAGTTCATTTCAAATAGCATTTTAAAACACATTTTACATAGTTATGAAACCACCAGCTGCATTATATGTAATGATTCGCCTTGATAGCTTCCACAACCGCTCCATAACCTTTTCATAATTTCACCACAAACCTTGCATTAATTCCTAAGGGCTTTATGATCCATCTCCGATTTTAACTCGTGTTCAATCGTACTTTGACATTCCATCTGTTAAGCTAGGTAATTATGAGGACGTCATCGATTTGGTCATGGCTCCTTTCCTACTGCACAAATTCCGCAGCCATTTTGTGAGCAAGCTAACGTCTATTCCACAGCCATCTAGTTCAAAACTTTGTCGGGTTCACTCTATTTCCATACTGCCCATAGAAGTTTCATTTGTATTGTTGGTCTGCTCACATAAGCCTTCTTTTTGTAAACCCATTCTAGACTTCGTTCTGTGAACTCATCCTCGCTACCTATTCTCTGTCCCGCCATTTACGACTACTAGTTTTTCTGCACAGTCCTTCCACATTCCCCACGAGCACAACCGTCTCACCTCCTTCAATCTATCATTCATGCAGACGTACTTTAAAGCAGGGGAAGGAATGGGTCCTCTGTTGAGAGCAAAACTGGAAGGGCCCAAATTTATGGAAGGGTATCCGCAAGTGAAAAGCATGCTAAGGAAGGCCCGGTGGCTACAATTTATTCAGAAATTCAAAGGCTACAACAAGGAAGTTACAAATACTTTTGCGAGGTCTTTTGACGAAGTGGAAGTGAGGTTAAAGACCTTAAATTCTCTATCACATAGGCGTTCATAGCAGCTGCAACCGAACTCCCACAGGAGGGAGAATGGTGGTTCAAAAATAAGAGCTTTGACGAGAGAGCATGGAGGGTTATCCTACAAAATCTAGGTATGGATGTAACCATCTTTAATCATGGAATCCATGTCTTTGCTTTACAAGAAAAATGGGCTAATTTATTATTAATAATCCAGAAATTCATTACATGTGAGGGACGATTCGGGTCAATGTACATGTACCACACCTGGTTGCTGATGAATTTTCTAGAAAACCACACTATTAATTTGCCCTACTTCTTGTTAAATAGCCTAAAGAAAATGTCCACCACTATCCAAAAGAATCTGGGGGATGTAGAAACCCATTTGTATCATCACAGCCTTGTGAAAATTTTGATAGAAAAACAATTAAAAGAAAAGAAGGACACATGGGAGCAGTTTTTGGTTAGAAATTTCTTTAAAGATCCACAAGAAACCCCTGAAAGCAACACATCAAGGAGAAGAAGAAGAAAGAAAACAAGTGATAGAATTCAGGATACTCCTACTAACATAGTCAAAGAAACTAGTAGGGAAGAAAAATTGTCTGAAGGTAGGAAGGAAAGAACTGAGGGTAAGAAGCCAAGAAAATCAAAAAGGAAAAGAAGTATTGAGGTTGTCTATCAAATCCCAAAACCTTCCTCATAAGAGAACCACCAAATACTGTCTGAAAGACTAGTTTACCTTCAGGAGTAGTCAGCTACAGCAAAGAGAAAAGGGAAAGAAAAACAGAGTGTGGAGAAAGAAAACATTAGTTCACAAAATTTGAGGAGAAGTTCTAGACTAAAAGGGAAATTGAGGAAAATACAAATTAAAGGGCCCCACTTTATTGATTTAGGAGGGGAAACACCGGAACAACCTTCAGCAATCCCTCCTAGTTGTGGCCCACACCATACTCCTATTCCTCAGCTAGATTTTGAAAATAGTCCTTCTCGGCCAGAGTTTGAGATCAGTCCTTCCCAACCAGATTTTGGGGACAGCCCAAGGAAGACTACACCTGAGATAGATCCAGTCCAGCAAGAAATGTATGATTATATTGAGACCTTGGAGAAAACAGCCACAGACCAAGGCACTTCATCCGCCCAGCCTAATACATCTCAAGAAGCTCAAATCCAATCGCTAAAACAGCAAGTTTTTGAGCTGGAGGTCTTAAATAGACACATAAAAAGAGAAAATGAAACATTGAAAGAACAGAACAAGCTAGATAAGATTATTCATGACAACACCATGTTGCATCTTGGGCTATGGCAGAAGAAAAATAGAAAATTAAAGAAAAAGAACAGGAGGTTGAATAGGGATCTCATAACCTCAAATTTAGGTGTCTAATGAGGAAGCCAAGGATGACAGTGGTCCCAAGAAAGAAGAAAAGAAGGTTGGATGTATTGGTAGAGGTATCAGAACACATGAACTGAAAGGAGGATGATCAAATTTTTGGTTGCATGGGGACATGCAACACCTTCATAGTCGGGGTATGTTGAGCTTTGAAATTACACCTCTCCTACACATTTTCCCAGACCTTTTCCCCTCACCAGTACTCCATAAGCTATCAAAAATCATTGCATATTGATTCTAAAAGAGCATTTAAGTGGTTTTCTAACTATGTTTTTGTGTTTGATGTTTCACTTAGATTGTTCTCATTAGCTGCGGAATGCGGCCACTTTCTATAGCTGATTCAACTTTTCGCAACTATTTTTGTTAAACTCCAGGTTACAGGTGTCATCAGGCAAAACGGGACACGTGGGTAGATTAGGAATGACCTGAACATGGATCAGGTCCTATTGGTTCAGCCGGATTCATCAAGGAAAGTTGTGGTCAACAGTGGTCAAACAGAGGAATCCTACAGCAACAGCACTTCGTCTTCAAGCACGTGAAGGATTCGTGGCCATTCCTAGATCCTTGGGGTCATGCCGACAACTGTATACTGCCCCACGATGTGAATCCAACAGCCACAGTTGATAGATTTAATAATCTCGGCAACCATTATGCTAAATCCATGGACGTTGTCTTTTACGTGTCCTCTGTTCACGTAGTTTTACAGGAAAACAATTATGTAACCTTTGTTATAAATAACGTGTTTCTATACGCATAGAGTTAGTCTTTTTTTTTAATGTAATTTTGTTGTTCAAAGTTCATTGTGCCGTGACACTAGTCTTATTGTTGTAACTGTGTTTTGAAATATACAAGAAGACTCTGTTTCTACATGATTGCGTGAACGTAATTTTAGATTGATAGCCTGTTGATCGAGGCTGTGCAGAGGGCCCCTGTACGCTGAGGTTTCATTTTTTTGTTGTTGTACAGTTTTTATGTATTGTTTCCTTATTTTCACTGCACATGTTCTATAGTTATTCACCTGTGTATATATTTCTAACATTTCCTTCCTGTTTATGATTTTACAAGCTTTGTATATTGTTGTTAACGTTGATCAGTGTGTGTATGCTTCAGGACAGAGTAGGCCCGGGCATTTTTCATGCAATTTTTGTAATAACTAGTGACATGGAATTAACCTCTCTGCTGACTTTGCTTTTCTTAGTTTTTTTTTTAATTCTAGATATTCTTTGATTCTAGTCTTGTTCACTTGCTTTAGTAGTTAGTTTAGATATCAGATTGCTCATGTCATTGACGATTATCTCTGAAAGCCATAGCTTAGACTAACTGGCGAGGAATCGAATTATGAATGTTGTGATTTGATTTTAGTTTTACTTTTCTGCAATTAGATATCAACTTGCTCATATCATTTACGATTATCTCCGAAAGCCATAGCTTAGACTAACTGGCGAGGAATCGGATTATGAATGATGTGATTTGATTTTAGTTTTAATTTTCTGCAATTAGACATCAACTTGCTCATATCATTGATGATTATCTCCGAAAGCCATAGCTTAGACTAACTGGCGAGCAATCGGACTATGAATGATGTGAATTTATTTTACTAGAATGTAATTTTTGATTTATTTGCGTGCAGTAGATTAATTCATTTTCTGTATTTAGACAGCAGCAGAGATAATGGTTTCATGATCAGTAGTTCATTACTTGCTTGATTTGAATAGCAACACATTTTCATTTTTGTTCAATTATTAATTTCATCACTAGTATGTTCTAAGACCCTCTGAAGTGTTAAGCTCTGAAAATCATTATAGAGGACATAATTGCCTTAAAATCTATATCCATACTTGCCTTCTAGAGTATTCTTAAAACTTAGGAATAGGATTTCCATTCATATTGGAGATAAACAAAGATAAAAACCCCCAAAATAAAATAAAAATTGAAAACGACAAAAAGGTAAGAAAGAGGTTATCTTGCACATATAGTGCGCCACACTTCATCAGTTTACGACTCCCAGATTGATAATTAATGTAGCAATTTAGGACACACTAAATTGACCAAACAGCATGATCTCCATAGGTTGACAACAACGGCTGATGTGGGCCTATAGACCACACTTCCAATACTTGGGGAATACTAGGACAATATCTAAGGAGGTAGTCAAACTTACAAAACATGTAAGGTAATTTTCCTTTACAAGGCTTTGAAGGACTAGCTACATTGATAACAACGGTTTCTTGTTTCCCCCCTTGCTTATTTGGATTCTTCATCTTCTTACTTTTATTTTCTTTTTAGCCTTCTGGTTACTAACACCAATACTTTCACCAGGCAAGGAAGAGGAAAGGGAAGAAGAGACAATGGGGGAAGAAGGCAAAGGGTCAACTTGAGGATCAACTTGAGGTTGATGTTTTTCATATGGAGGACTCAATTGTGGAGTAGTTTGGACATTCGAAACTAAAGAGGTTGAAAATAACCAAACTGGAAAACCTATGGTAAATCCAGGAAGGGACAATGCAGTCATATAAGGAGCACCAATATTTCCAAAGGAGGGAAAAGGACTAGGATTCCCATCAAAGGGGTTTCCATGACTGGTGGTCTCCGGAATTGTTTCCATCAGACTCGACCTAAGGTCTACTAAAGAGTAAAAAGTGAGTTAATTAATTGATTTTAGAAATTAAAAACATAAATAAAAATAAAAAGGGTTAACTAGGAAAAAGGTTTACCGTCACTATGAAATGTAATGTATTATTGCCAATATGTGTAGGAAATCTCCCTGAATGCTATGTTTGGTGTATCACAGTTAACAAGGTGTTTGACTCAGTTACCTATGGTAGGATTGCAACCTAGTGGGGACTGCCAAATAATACTCAGAGGTACATGGAAGTGCAGTTCATAGTAGTGTTGTCTAATGCATAACCATTCAATGGGGGAATTCCTATATACTCAGATGTACATGGAGAATTCTTCTATATACCTTAGGGTACATGGAAGAACGTTCCTATATACTCCAATGTTCATGGAATACCAACTATCCCTGAGATGCAACGTTGACAAGTAACAACAACTCCTATGTTTAAGAATGTAGAAACACATCTTCTATCCTATACAACTATGTGTGTCGCTAATGTTCCAAATGCTCCTTAGCTTAATTGAATAAATTTTAAAGTTGATCTTGATTTAATTTTCAGTTTCAAGGCTCATGAAACAAATTCACTTGAAATTCCTATAATCCAACTAGCATGATTAAATTAAATCTTTTTTGTTCAATGAATATCTATCTAAAGAAAGGAAGAATTTATAAACAGTAATGCAACAAGCAAGAACTTCCAAACAAGATCTTCAACTTTCATTATTGTAATGAAAATATTCAAAGCCCCAATGCATGAGAAAATGCGATTTTATTTTTCAATACAAAGAAAAATGAAAAATGAAAAGATTATTGAATAAAAAACAATTCAATCAGATCATTATTGTAATAAAAAGTTCTTAAACAACTCAATAACCAAGTCGAAACCCTAATTAACAAGAAGAAGCAAAACTAAAGCAAACTCTTTTCAAAAAGGAAAGCACACTCAATTTAAACAAACTATTAGCTTCAAATGTACTTAGACCAATTCATAGACTCAAGAAAAAACATTGCAATCAAAACAGAAATAAGATCAAGGCATAAAAATGCAAATGTTTGCATCCTATAGGACCATTGCAGGTAGTACATGGGTTAAGTGCGATGGGTCACACTTAATACACAACAGAGCTGCAAACCGGGTTGTTCTGCCTCAGAACAAAAAGTGTGATGAGGCTAATTTCGTTTGAAACACGCATATCAAAACCTACCAAGCTCATAATTATACTTCCTAAGATTGATAATTGTCTAAAAAATTCAATTTGAGTCGCTTTCAAAGGTCCTAAAATACCAGGCAAGGGAAAACACTAAAGGAACCTCTCAACTCCCCAATATGGTTACCAATTTGTTTGATGGATAATCCTCTTCTGCAGTTAGAAGTGAACTCCCTAGATCTAGTGACTTGATCGAGAAACAACAGAGACAAAAACACACATGATTTCCTTAGAGAAATTAGGAAATGGAGGAAAGACCTACCTAGAATCCAATGCAAGTTATCCTCTTCTCCCTGCTTGTATGCTTCAGCTCCAAATATAAATGCCATAAATGGAACATGAAAAACAACTAAAACAAGCAAGAGCACTACAACATACAAATAGCATGTACTAACATCTCTAAATAATGAGTCAATAAGGAATTGTAATACATATGCATTAATGAGAACTAAGCATAGGAAAAAAACACTTTTCGTATTAATGAATGTAGGAGAAATTACAACCCTTTACAGATCTTGACCTTGTATATCTCTCCCAACTATCTTCTCCTTCCCTTGCCACAAATAAAGCCTTGAATCACAACTCAAGTGCATGGATGGATAATGGATACTTATGCACAAAGCAATAGCATGAGGGCATAACTAAGAATCTCCAAAAGCCAACCCAAACTCCATGGAAGGCAATAAATTTATGGGGTAAATGGGGTGGTTTGGGATTTACCAATATAGGACTTAGATCCACATATGAGGGAGGATAATCTCTACGGATAAGAGATAAGACCTCAAGTATAAGAGTTTGAGATATTGATCTAGCAGTAAATAGTTAAAACCACTCAGGAAGCTTCTCAAAAGAGAAGATTCGAAAATATTTTTAATTTTTACAGAATTCTAGAGGCCATCACACTTGTAGCAAATGAAAAATGTCCTTTTCAGTGCAGTTTCTCAATGTACAAGTTGCAATAGTGCAGGTTGCATGAAGGGAAAGTGGGATGGGCCAAAAAATTAGGGTTTTGAGTTGTTTAACCCAAAATTCTTGGAATGTTTGGAGAGAAGATGTTCTAGGATTTGTAGGGGATGAGTGAAAAGTGTCAATGGATCTTTATTGATTCAGTTTCAAGGTTGTTTGGTTGGGTGTGACAAAATAACATGTAACACTCCCCAACACTCCCTAGCTAGCACAAATTGGCATGGCTTGGCACCTGGAATCCATTGGCATTCTTAGGATGCACCATCATGTGTACTCCATTCTATGTTGGAATTCCCTAGAACTCCTTGGCATATGTTGGCACACCTTGTCATTCCCTAGCACTCCTCGAGACTCATTGGAACACACTGACATGCATTGGCACTTTACACTAGGCACACATTGGCAACTAGTTTTCACCAAGTAAATTTTTATATTCATCACTACAAGAGATATATGCATAACCAAGATAATTTTTTTGGATTAAAATAATAGGTATGACCTTAAGCTATTTTCCATATTTTGGATTTAACCAACTCTTCATGTAGTTAAACAACATAAATAAGTGATGAGCAAAATTGTAGGTGTGTGAAACTATTAAAATATAAAACCAAGTTGTATCTTGGTGAGGACATAACCATTGATCAAATGTTAGGATTGACATTAAAATACTTGATAGGAAGGTTATATGGTTGATATATTTTAGGGGATAACTTTGTGAGTTTGATAGAAAAACACTAGAATGTATTGTTAGGATATACACTCCATTTCCATGCTCAAGTGAAGGGATGGTCAATGTTTCCTTTCAATGTTGAGTAGCTAGATGTAGTCAATGTGTTGAAGATGAATTTTTTATGGGGCTTGTTGCCACAAAAAATGTGGTGAGCAAGAAGGGACAATGCTGAGCAACTCTAGTTCACGTACAAATCAATCTGTGTGATGAAGCAAACCACAGACGATCAAGATAAGATTGCACAACTTGAAACAATGTTCTAAGATATAGTGTTAACTTGGTATATGAAATACAAAGCAACTACCCCAGCAGGTTAGGCCATGAACTTGTTAGAGATCAAGCAGGCCTTGTTAAAGGAATTTCAGAACCCTAAGTCCAAACCTAAATGCATTACTGACATCAAAGAAATTAAAAAAGTCTAAGGAGAACTAGTCTGGGACTATGAGTAGAGGTTCAAGATATTGTTAGACATGTTGACATTTCAAATTCCTGACACACAACATAGGGAATGGTTTATTGCAGGACTCCTTCCTCATATAAGAATACCTTTCACTCAATAGAGAGTGACATCAGAGTCAGAGGCACTGGAAATAACAATGAGACTAGATTCAACTCCAGGTGGAGCAGAAGGATCAACAAGAATGGTACAAGTGCAATCGAAACTAGTAGCATTTACTCTCTAGTTGAAAGAAGTGGTGAAAGGGAAGGATGTGCGTCAAAATGTCTAGTGCACTATGCGTCACAGAGAAGGACACTTGATAAATGAATTCCTAACTATGGCTAGCTATGTTGGGATATGGGCACCAGACCCACTACTTAGAAAAGGAAAAGCAGAATATTGTGACCTATGCCAGAAGTGGGAACAAAATACAAGGTCCTACTACTTAATGGAGAAATATCAAACAACTAACTGCACTCCATTCTATGAGTTATGCAAAAGTATAGGCCATGACATTCAGACATGTTGTGTGTTGGAACTAATGAAAGAGAGGACATCCAATGCATATCAAGTCCAAGGAGCAAACTTGTAGGTGCTGAAGGCCTAGACATTTCAAAAAGGAAACTTTCAGTCATAGAGAAACACACAAGCAACACAGCAACATTGTCAGCCTACATGTGAAGAAGGGTTTAGGACCCACGATAGAGTAGGATTCAGAAAAGGATGTGATAGAATGCCAACATGATTCATTTGCGGAGAGATTGGGCACGTGCAAATATTTTTCACTAGGCCTCGAGTTCAGTATGAGTTCTGTGTGGGTACTATTACAGTGCAAAACACAAAACAAAATATTGCCCTGATCTTCTAGCAAAATGGAGGCCAAAATAGCAGGCAATGTGAACATGGTCACAATTGAGGGACATGATGCAAAGGACCACCCTTCTAGTGTCAGAGTAGTCACAATAGGAGGAGAATGCACCAGAGACGACACGTGACGAGAGAAACCAGAGAGCCCACAACGCTTACTAAAACCACTACCAAGAAGAGAAGAGGTAATTAGGAAAGAAATACCACTTCCTAAGTTTGACACGAAGAAACAAAAGGAAGCTATGTTTAAAGTGTGAAGGTATTGTGATGAAATAGAAGACCCACATACTTCAAGACCTTAGCTAAAATTGAAAACACCATGAAAGGATGAAAATAGAGAGGGCCAAGTCAAAGAATTTTTCCAATACTTCTTGAGAATGTTGGAAATTCATACAACAACTCAAAAGATAACAATGTTGATCAAGAATTGTACAGATGAGGCATAAGAGCTCATATCAACCCCACTACTTGAGATAAAATTGATGTAGGTAGAGAAAAATAAAAGAACAAATCAAGAGTTCAAGTTTTCAGCAGAGATAGTGTGACATCCCAACCATGAATGGCTTGATTTGGTCATGTAATATCATCATGTAATTTAATTGTAAAAATTAAATGGGCTGAGTAAGGGACAGAGATTCCAGGAGGCCTAGGGTAGGTCAAATTGCTTGGGAAACTCAAATTGCTTGCTGAAGGAAGGAAAAATACAAGCTATTTGACAATCATTAAAGGTTGGTTGTTGAGATTTAAATGCACAAGAATGGGACTATTGTTGGAAATTAATTAGGCTACAACACTAGGTACAAGCCCATACTAGCTTGGAAACCACAACAAGGAAAAATAAATAGAAAAAAAAGGAGAGGAAAAGTAATGAGAAAGAGAGTGGTGATTGGGAACTATGCAACAACAAAAAACAAAAGGAGAGGAAGACCTGAGACTCATTGAGGGATAGGGAGATGGACTATTATTCATTCGTAGAGGAAAACAATGAGCAACAAGAAAAAGAGAGAGGTCGATATCACTGAGTCACGATTTAGAGAAGAAGAAGATGAGGTTAGATTCTTTCATTGGAGGGAAGTAGGTATCAAAATTCAATGGCAAAGAGAGAGCTCAAATTACACAAAAGGAGAGTCAAACTACAAGAGGCAATGCAGAAGATAGGAGAGTAACAAGCCTCTGGTTTTCTCTAAAGTGTTGTTTTTCCTTCATTAGATAGTTGTAGGGTGAGGCAGTTGGTCTTGGAACTCCCTGTGCATTTGTGAACTGTTGAGAGGCTAGTGGGTGGAGGAAGAAGAACCTCTGGAGTCCCTCTTTTAGTTGGTAGATTGGTATGCATTCCCTTAAGCGAGACCACCTTAGACCCTTAGAATCTGGCCCGGGGGTGAAAATTGCAAGTAACTTGGTTGCAACTTGTCTACGGTTGGGTGGAGAGTTGAAGTCCCAAAATCAGTTGCCCATCTTCATTATAAATCCAAGATAAGTTCATTTATGTGTAATTTTGTATGGTTTTCATGTTGGAATGTGAATAATTGATACGTTGATGGTTTGCATGAAAAATTTTCTCACTTGTGTTTATTTGTTGAATGGTTGGTTATGAACCATGTAAATATGTGTGAACAAATATGAGTGTTTCTTTTTCTTAATGGCCAGTGATAAGTATTCATAATCTATTCTGATTTTATGGTATCCTTGTTTGAACATTGCATTGAGTTTCACTAGTTACATAGGCTAACTGACATATATTTCTTGGTATTCTTGAAGAGTTTCTATAATCTAACAATGAAGTTATGATTCATGATATGACACCATTTATAATGTTTGCCAAAGTTTCTTGCAAATAATATGTGTGTGTTGATCACTTCCTTGACAGTAAGCAACATGGAGACCCATTCATGTATAGTGACATAAATCTTGTTGTTGTAGGTCCTACAATCACAAACATTTAAGGGATTGATTCACAAGCTCGAGTGAATTCATTTGTGATTCCTAGATTTAGTCTAACAATGCATCTTTTTTAAGTGCCTGAAATGCCCATATCTCTCATAGAAAAATGTTGACTACATTTTTTCCTTAAGCTTTTATATGATGTAGGAATACTTTTCTGTACTTAACATGGAGGATTAGGTACATTTCTAGGTTAGAATGATGTGCTAAGAAAGCTAGGGATGTGCTCTGTTGTGACTGAAAAAACAATATATATAGTAAAGCCTTGATGGCACAAAGAAAATATATACCAAGATATGAAACAAGAATATGACAAAGACTAGCATAAGAACCTATTTTATTAATGAATAATAGTTACATAAGAGACCAACCACTTGGCAAGGCTTGAGTGTTCTTATTTCTTCTATTGGTTTATGATTCTACACGAAGAGTGTTGCGTTGGTGTTGACAAATCTATTTCCTCTTTTAAATGCAAGGATAGCCTGAGGCATTGCAATAAGGATTAGTCAACCTTGCATTCTCAATGGGTTGGATATATTCCGCTAGCATCCTAGTGTTGTTAGATAGGTACCAAAAGGCTCTATGTAGCATCATATAGCCACTTGTAGGCTTGACATGGATTATGGCACTTCCAGTGTGTGGTAGGCCAAGTGGGAACCTTCCAAGAGTCCATGCCAAAGTTGTGGTAGGTAAGCGTTGTAGGAGTGCCTATGCTGCCATGCTTGGAATTCCCTGTCCAAGAACGGGGAAAGCAAATGGGCCAGTAACACATTGGAGAATCTTCCACCCAAGTTGAGGAGAGGTAGGACCCTAAGAAGCCTTAAGAAACCATTAACTTTGGCACCGAATACTTTTGTTGATTGGGAAGTATGCTTGACCTCTAAGATAGAGCCATGGTCGAAATGACCAACTTGAGGAAGTAAGTACAAAAGCGGAACTTATTTTTGGGGTGATAATAAAGATCCCCATCTAATACATCTCATAAGGCCAGGCCAAGGTTCCTTAGTCGAGCCATGGAAAATATTGAAGGAAACCTAGAAACATAGGATGGGACAAGCCTTGAACTTATAAGAAATAATCGATAAATCTTATCCTTACACTGATCAAAACCCTAGCTGTGGAGGCTTTCCATTAGCGTGGCTTGATTCCCCTATTACATGATTGGTCGACAGGGTACCAACATGGCCTAGAGGTGGAACCTGAAATTCTTACCCTGGAACATTTCTAAGGGTGCAAGCAAAGGAGAGTTAGTTTAGAGTGACATGATGATGTGGAAGAATGATGTGTGCCAAACAGTTTCACCATTAACTAGAGGGGTGGTCCACAACCCATGTAGGCTGGAAACTTAAGCTCAAAAGCATGAAAGGGTGGTGCTTTAGGAAGCAATGGGAATGCAACGACGGGATGAAATCACCTGAGGTCACCCCAGAAAATTGAAGTGGGGAGTCAATAGAAAGCGTCGAGAAGAGACTAGCGAGATGACGTAGTCAAACCATGTCAGCATAACACATACCCAATTGGTGGAGAAGGGATCCCGCCAGCTAGGTCATCTCGATACTACAACCTTAAAAGAAGTAAAGAGGTGTCGCAAAGGAGGCTTCGAGGTGAAGGGAGTAGGATGACGTGAGGTGACATGCATTGGCAATAAGAGTGGGATGGCAGACCAATGGAAGGAGAGGCCATATGACCCCACCATCCACACAAGCCTGATAATAGAGCCTTAGTGGTTAGCAAAGGGTGCTCACTAGAGTGCGCCAGGAGGGACCCAATGGGATGACATAGGTTGGTCACGTTGGCCTTACACACAAGCCTGAAGGTGATCTCATTGGTAGGATGAGGTCCCACAACCTGATCATTCTAATGTTGTGACTCCAGAGGAATAAAAAGGTGCCATAAGGGAAGGTTCTTGTATAATGTAATCGAGATGATGTGAATCAATAGCAGCGACAATTGGTGGGAAGACTTTGCGCCAATGAGGAGGTGACATAGGGGCCCACTGTCCATGTAAGCCCAATAAAAAGAGCCCGACGATAACTAAGAGTGCAGTTTGGGACCCACTTGGGTGGCACAAGAGTGTTACATTTTTAGGCATCTGGTTGATGCAAAGAGCGAAGGCCATTGTGTTTCGATAGGCACAATGATATATATATATATATACATATGCAAGTACATTCAAACATGAAGTTATTAAATCATATTTACCCCATTCCTCTAACAGGATTTGAGGGGTCGAGTGACGTTACAGAGTGGTGTTAGAGCATCCAAGTTCAATACTAGGCTTGGATGTGCTTATCACAAGATAGAAGTCAAAGCCATCATTGGACTTTATCATGGTCAAGCAGTAGTAGGAACTCCCCAAGTGGGAGGGCCTCATAATGATTCTTTTAAAAATTTAATAAAACAAATGTTTAGGTGTTAAAAATTTAGTTGTGAATAATTATGACATACACAATTGATGCATTTACATGGTGCTCTAGTGATGTGGCATGGTTGAGTATATGATTGCCTTAGTGCAACATAACTATTAGTCATATGGTGAGCCTTGCGTGGCCTTGCATGCTTGGCAAAATAAGTATGCAATTATTAAGGATCTATTTTTCAAGGTCTTAAACAAGTATGTATATTTCTTTGAATTTGTCAAATATTTCAATGACCAAGTTGTCATCAAACCCTATGATGATAATGCTTTCACAATGGATATTACATTTATATGTCTTGATTCATTTGATGCTTCTAGTTCTTGTGAATGCATTAGGGTTTGGGGAATTTTATGAAATTCATGTTTTAACTTGAACCTCATTCTCTAGGGTGAATTTTCATGAGAATTTCATGGCATTTGTAGTCACATTATTGCATCATCACGATAAGAAGATTCCTTACATATCAATTCCATGTTTAGTCAGTAAATAAATTTATATGATTGAATGTTGCATTTGTTTTAGGTAAAAGGTAATTTTTTCATTCAAGATTGAATCTTCAAAATAGGCATTTTGTATTGAATTCCCTTTTCATCCAGTTACCACCCCTTCGTACACATGTTTATCTCTCAAATTACAATTGACCCATGTCACCATAGAAACTGCATGAGATACCCTTTGCTGAAAATGTTAATCCTACATTTTGGAAATATGTTTGTTCAAGTTTATCTTTGTAAATAAGAAAGTTTGATATGTTTCAAAGCTAATAGTATATGTTGGTCCATGAAAATGATATAATTGTTCTCCCTATTTCCTTAAATAAGCGTTATGTTTTTAAGCAGTTTGCCTTTAATTTGTAATGATTTAAGAGAAAAAGGATAACGAAAGCGAGTTGAAGGTAGTATAGTTAGTCTGAGTCTTTTAGATATCAAAAAGGTTATAATTTGAGTAAATCATTATGCAGATCAGTCCAATCGAATGATTGTTGTTCCCTCGAGATATTTGAGCAAGATTTTGGATCAGTCGATGCCTTATTTGTGGCAAATTACAGCTTGACGGCCAAGCGTGATCAAAGAATGAATTCAAATGAAATTGATCATTACTATTCGAGGATCTTATGGTTAAAAGAGAAATCTTGAGAATCTATCGATTCTCAAGATAGCTCCATATTCAGTTATTAATGTAATATATAAGACAGCAAGTGAAAAGACATAAGAGTTTTTATTATTATTACTTTTTCACTATATATTGCATACAACAATTTGAATTTGGAATTTCTCAAGGTCATTGTGTAAAAATCTTTGAAGTTAATGAATTTTCCCAAGATCTTACCTTAGTCCTCAGTATTGAATCTATCTAAGACAGTACTCCTCGAGACCGTGGGCCCAATCAACGGAGGTTCTACTGTCTGTTATGTATCATTATTAGTTAGTTACTTTTGTACATTCGCATTAGTTGTGTTTCTATTAACTTGCCCTTTCTTTCATGGTAGATAATCGATTGAATTCTGTATCTTGTAATTTTGTTATGCATTTCCTGAAATTGTTGATTGGATTGTGTTACACGAATGAAAGGTTTTTGTTTGTTAATTTCATAAGTTATCTTTAATAAGTAATACTTTTAAGCATTTATGTGATTTACTAGTCTTCCTTATGCGTAGGATTTGTTGAAGGATAGATAGAATGGCTGATGAATTAAAGTAGTCTTCTTTCATAAGATTATAATTGTAGTAGTAATTATTTGTTGTCATCATTTGTCTCCGCAACGATTGAATTAGGATAATGTTTAATGTAACTTTTTTGTAGCAATCATTTTACACTCTTTCATAATCTAAGAATTTATTCTCGCATAAATTGTGACAATAGCCTTGAAATAAGAGACAAATCTCAGGTTGATAAGATTAATGAAGGTAGGATTAAGTTGATTTTAAAGAGTCATCTTAGTGCCCAACATTTTGGCATCGTTGTCAGGGAGGTTTTCAATTATAGGTCGTATCTTTGGGAGGTCGGGTATTGAAGACGGAAGGTAAGAACCTATGCATGCGACAAGTAAAAAGTGTGTGCCTAGCACCCACTTTCGGTTGATATGATTAGGCTATGTAAGTGTGTATGACTAAGAAAAAGAATAGGAATCAGGTAGTAACAGAACAGAAACCAGTATCAAAAACCACAAAAACCCAGGGACCGATGAGCCTTGGGAGAGAGACCTTCATCGATGAAATTATTCAAAAAGCTGAATCTCAAGCGTCAGTAGGACCCCAAACAGTATCTGGGAAGGGCTCTACCATAATCCCTCAAGCAACAGAATCACCAACTGTAGCTCATGCTAAGATTCACAATAAAACTAAAGGATCTGAGAAAAGCTTCCAAAGCACATTTATTCAACACTACAATCCTTTGCAAGAGGGAAGTTCTTGCAATTTGAAAGAAGGAGAAGGAGAAGCTAGTGGAGTAGATCCACGATCCTCAGGATCAGGATATCCTATGATCTCGATAGAAGAGAAACCGTCAGAGATCCCAGACTTAGGGAGCATAGTAACACCCCCTTGAGAGCCAAGTAATATCCATAACTTCCCGCTCAAATAATACCTCTTGATCAAGAAATCCCTGAAAATTACTGGCAGATTTTCGATCAGATGGTAACCCAAGGGCAACAAAACCAAACTTCGATATTGGAATATCCTGTTGTCAACCCAATGGCTAATGCCCCAATGAATTCTATCCCTTTATAGAATATCCCAACCTTTCATGGTTTGACCTCAAAGGATCCAGACGCCTTTTTATTTGAGTTTGATGTGTTGTGTAGAGGTTATGATTATACCATCGATCTGTAGAAATTGAAATTGTTCCCTTCTACTTTAAAAGAAGTAGCGTTACCTTGGTTTATGGGCTTACTAGGAGGCACTATAAATTCCTAGGATGTTATGAAAAATATTTCTTACTAAATACCAGGATTACTGTTGAACCAGGGACCTAAAGGATGAAATTTTTAAAATGATTGCAAAAGACAATGAAACCTTAGAAGGATGTATTGAGATATTTCAGTACAGCTTACAAAGATCACCTTATACTACTTTAGCAAATGAAGTAATGAAAGTTGCTTTAATAAAAGGTGTTAGTGTCAGTCTTTCCAGCCTTCCTCTAGTGATCAAATATTCTCTTACAAAGTGGTTTCAGAGTGTTAAGGTCAAATTTTGTCTTTTCAAAGAGTTTTCAAGCAAAATTTGGTCACTAGGCATTAGGTCTAGGGTTTGCTCTCACTCCTTCTAAAGTTGCCCAAATGTCAGTCTATGTCATCATTCAGCTGAGTCTATCATCATTCATAGGGTTTTCATTATCATGTCTGTGTCTAATGAGTCATTTTACACCTTGTTCATGCTTCAGTTGTGCCTTGGCAAGTTCATTTCCCTCTCCTAGGGTTTTGAAGCCAATTTCTCTTGGATGGTCAAATCAATGGAAAAACTTGTTTTCTGATGTTCATACACCTTCCCCTATCCTTAAAGTACCATATCATACACTTCCCAACACTCAGATTCCCCAAAATCCTCATTTTTGCACAAACCCTAGTTTCTAGCTACAACCTGGCAATTTTCTAGGTTTGGCTTGTGATTTGCCCTTTTGGACCCCTTCCCCTCACTCAATCTCTGAGATTCCACTTTCCCCTGCTTCCTAACATCCCTCCCTCCCAAAAATTTCCCCAAGAATTTAGAAGCCCCCTATCCCCTTCATTTCGCTTCATTTCGACCAAATTCCTTGTTTCACACATCAGGGAAAGTTTCACTCAAATGATGTTTCAGAGCAGTCAGAGATGAATTTTGGGAAACTGAGAGAGGTTTTTGTCCACCACATGCCAAGGAAGAAAAACCTCCTTCACGTTTTACACAGGTGTCATGTTTTGAGAGAAATGTCAAAAATACCGGCGAGAACGAAGGTGCTCCAAGGACGGTTGGCCAAAACACAAAAACGAAAGAAAACGCCCGATCCACTCCAAATTTTGGCCAAAGCCTATTTGGATGAGCATGGTACTTGATTGGGGACTCCCAGCCCAAATTTCAAGAAATTTGAGAAAATTTTGTCATTTGTGAATTTTTTGTGCCATTTACAGGTTTTTCCCGTGTCATGTCCGCGTCCTGAGCGCGGATGTTTTGAAGGACTGCTCGGAATTTTGAAAACTTGGCATTTTTGGAAAAGGGCATGCAAAGAAAAAAATTACCAATACTTGGGAGAAGCTTGAGTTTGAGATTTGAGCCTCCAAAAGCTCAAAATACATCAAAAAAATGACTTTCTGCCCACTTTTTGAGTTGCAGAAAGTGACCTTGGGAGAAATGGTTTTTGAGGGGAAAAACAACTCCAAATTCAGAAATTCCACTTGGGATGGAAAGTAGACAGACCAAGCTTTCCAATGAGCCATCTTGCACCTGATTTGGACCAGTGGAACCCACTCAAAAGTTGCTGCAAAGGTGCGCAGAAGTGAGAGCCAGGGGGCGCGGATGTGAGAGCTAACTTTGCCCAAATTTACTTTTTTGGTCAAAAAACATTGTTTTGACTATGGTTGATTATTTTTACTTGTAGATGATGGATAAATGTAATATTTTCATGGCACTTTGATAGATTTTACCTCTCTTTACTCTTCTAGAAGCTTCCTTGATGTAAAAAGTGAATAATTAATGCATGAATCAGTTAGCTAAGTAATAGAGGCAAGTTGTTGAGCT